>PNEQ01030475.1:0-161715 GCA_003012365.1 Medauroidea extradentata | reverse complement strand
AACACATTTAATTATTTCTGAGACTTTTATTTAACGTGACGTAACGCAGATTAAATACGAGTTGTTTAGGAAAAAAATATATAAACGACATTCGTTTTATTTTACTTGTAATAATTTTATTTCGGAAATTAATTTTAAAAATATTGGAATGTTTGTAAATAAAAACTTGGTCAGAACTTCTGAACGTTAGTTAAACGTATCGTATCTTACAAAAATGTGTTTAAATCAACAGTATATAACAGTTTGTAACAATTGTAATTGCATATTTTCTAAGTAGACCGGTTTACAAAAGGTGCCTATTAATCGTACGTCCATTATTCATTCTATTTGTAAGCATTTAAAGAACAAAAAAAGTCAAGTCATTATATTGCGTACACTAGACATGGTATTCCTACATGTTGACTACAATTTACAGAGGTAAAACATTTCTATCAATTAATGATTCATTATACATTTATCTTATTCCTATATTTTTGAGTCAGTTTAATGCTTAGAAACTATATTTATGGAAATAAACCTTAATTTCATCTTTACCTTATTGTCATACATAATATAAAAAAAGTAACAAAAAACTTTTGGAGTGACTGGGATTCGAACCCAAATAAAACTATTATCGTGCCGACACCTTAGCACCTGAGCTACTCAACCAGTTTCGTAAGAATGACCAAAAAAATATATGTTTAATGCTAAACTTTCAAAACTACAAATTTTTTTATTTTGGATTATTTGGACTTTTAAAATGATAGTGAGTTATTATTTAGTATTCCCGCTGCCACAAAGTTTCGTTTTCTGTATGATTAGAATATTTTTGTTTTCTCTTTTTATTATTAAAAACTATTTTAGTCCAGCAGCGGTAAAATACGTTGTAACATGTGTAGCCGTCTAAGCGTACTGCGCTTGCGTAGTTATATTAGGACAAGGAAAAGTCACAGATGAGTCCTGAATAGGCAATGACCTTGCCCTAAACCCTTATACAAACGTTTAGGAATACCGATAAGGCCTAGGCATGACATATGCTGCACCTAAACCCTTATACACACGTTTGGGAATACCGGCCTAAGAGTGAGTTAGGAGAATCTGGTCTGTAGTCCATGATGATTATAAAGAGCCAGTGGCGACGGCGAAAATATTCAGCGTTCTACATGACGCAAAAATAACTGTGTGTCGCGTAAATCTTCAAGTGAGACAAAAAAAATTAAATTTAGAAAATTATATTTATTTCGTCCGCTAGTACCCCCATACATATCCAATAACAAAAAAGGTTTGTCTCTTACTACATTTTGCCCTGCATTTTAATACGGACGGTGCAGAGGAGATAGTTTGAATAATTTTTTGACAGTGAAATTATTTACGAAAGGAAAATTAACAAGTACCATCAATGGCATGATAGTCTATAATTACATCGTAAAAAATTATAAGTCTTAGTTTTTCGGTAGACGAGTTTAGTTTGAGCATTTCCTGCACGCTCGTAGAGCGTATTCGCTTGGGTTACTGCGGACCGATTAAAAATGGTGGACGAGCATATGCCTAATCTATACAGAGCCCTAGTTGAAGGTCGTCATTATTTACTTTACATAAGTTCACTGTTCCGAAATCGGAAGAAAACGCTACAATGGGTGGCAGTAAAACGCGCTTTAAGAAGAGGACAATTATTTCTTATTTCTACATGACAGAAAAGAAACAAAGAAAGATCACTTTCAGAGGGTGGAAGAATAGAAAGTAGGCCTAAGTAGACAATGTTTATAATTGAAAATCTTGGTTTGTATCAAATTATATCGAATTGGAATCGCACTACTAGTGCGGGGAGGGGGAAGAGCCAGCCTATAGGAGTTAGCCTCACACAATAAAATAAAAATGGTAATTGTTTTTAGCATAATTAATTCTAGCTGTACACACAGTGAAACAATAGAAAATAATTGTCAGTTCTAAATTAACAATTGTAATTATTTATGTAGAAGTAAAACCGGCAATGTTGGACGACTTCTGTCTTCAAAAGGCAAGGCTGTTCTAGAGATGCATCTCTCTCATTGGCCAAACAACCAAGGACTGGAAAAACAGTGGTGGGATTTTGGTGTTTGAGAGAGAACGCGGAAGAGAGAAGTCGGTCGACAGGGATGCTGGGTGAAGGGACCAAGTGCCACGTGTAAAAGCTATTCTTCAATATATCAACGGGATTTAGGATTTTTAAGCGTTATTAAGTCATGGCTCTTTACCGCTGACGACGACGGCTTGGTAAAGTGGCCGCGGTGGTCAAGAGGTCAGACCTCTCGCCTCCCACCAAAGCGATCCTGATTCGGTCGGTCGGTCCCCGGATTTTCGCATATGGTAATCGTGCCGGACGATACCGCTGGTCGGCGGGTTTTCACGGGGCTCTCCCGTTTCCCCCGTCCTTTCATTCCGGCGCTGCTCCATACTCACATCATGTCACCCCCCACCAGCGTTAAAGATCTCGATGTTGAACGCTGACCAAAAATATTTCACTCACTCACGACGGCTTAGTTACTTGATCCTTCTAGACGGTTAAAAGAAAGAGGAATATTTTAGCACATCGGGGGGCTATCATCTAGACATAATTACAACCGCACAATAAAATTTTATTCGTACGATTTATTATGGTGAAAGTCCCGATTAGAGGAGACAGTAGCAAGTCTGCCACCAGTACTTGAAAGAGTAATGGACTGAACTTTAACTACAATACTTTACAATCGTCTCTAAAATTATACCGTCACATGCTGAAATCTTGAGGAAGCACATCCAGTAAAGCCAACGTAATGTGTGTGGAATATAGCGGCAGAATTATGTAATGAATCTACTTGTTTGTGTACTTACGTATTCTTGAATTTTATAAGAACTCTTTTTTATGTGTTAAGCAATGATTGGTGCGAATTATTAATGGAACATAAATAGGATTAATTTATTTAAATTCTTTTAACCTAATAGAGTTTAAGGTAAGTATTATTCATTGTACGTGGTAGTAATGTCACGCGTCATGTTGGAGAACGTGATTATCTCACTGTGCTTGCAATCAAATGATATATTACGAGATTATACTGAATGGCTACATGCAAGAGTATGTGATGTCAGCATGCGTTAAACTCACAATTTCCAAAGATGAAAAAAAATTACTCGTTACTGATTTAGGCCTATATGTGGAATAGTTGGCTAAATTGAAAGGTTACACAAACAGGATATGATTTTAAAATAATTTTGGATAAAACATGATCAGCGCATACATCTAGTTCAGTTGATATATAATGTTGTGACTTATTATAATTACAGACTTACTTCTTTTATTAAAAAAACTAGCGACCCGGGTAGCACTTATTACCTATAGTCATATATTGAAATCTATACATTGATATGCCGCACAGTTCTAAGTCTCTATCCTACTTAATTATTATAGTTATTAATTATTATTATTTATTAATTTGTACTGAAAACGACACAAAATTGGCAAAAATAAAAATAAAAACATTTCTGTTGATCTGATCGCTACCAAACTTCACAGGATCACCCACGGGGCTAATATGAAGATTGCCTGAAAATTTCATCAATATCGCTCCTGCCGTTTTGGATTTCGTAGGTAACATACATACATACAGAGATTTTTATATATAAGATTAATTAGAAAAAGAAAATAGTGACATTATTTGATTAAATATGCATAACGTGTTAATTAATGTATTTTCTTTATTTAGTTGCTGATATACAAATAATAATACTAACATAATTTTGTCTTACCGCTTAATTTTTATTTGTTCCTTGTATAAGTTCGCTTTGGTTCAAAACAGAAAAGGAAATTTGACGACTAAAAGGGAGGAAAGGATCAAAATGGGATTTCATGTTACCCTCAGTAATTTATTGATCCGATAACACATGATATTTGTGTTCTTATATATATATATATATATATATATATATATATATACACAATATATATATCGCGTACATAACAAATTGTACTATTTATTTATGTCAAGCCCCTAAGATGGTAAAAACATTGTGGGAAAAATAACATAATTAAAATGCTGATTGAGTGTGCTATATACGCTTCCCTGCAGTTGCATTCTGAATTCCATTGCGCAAAACTGAAAACTGAAAGCGGCGGTCATCTGGTGCCGTAAATGCTTTTTTGTGTCGGTCTGTTGGCAACACCGGGACCTGCCAGTAACCTGACCGGAGATCGAGTGAGGTCATCACCTTGGCTCGGCCGATCGCAGACAGGGCGTCATGTGCGTTTATGGAGCTGAATGTGTAATGAGGTTAATTGCTTTGAAGTCTACACAAAAGCGCAATGATCCATCCTTCTTGGGTGCTAGTGTTATAGCTGAATCATAGTGACTGTCGGCGGGTTCTATCACCCCTTCTGAAAGCATTTCCTGAATTAGTTGTTTGATTATTCTGCACTGATGTGGCTGGTAGCCACGCGGTGGTGAGTATACAGGATTGTCATGTTCCAATGGAATGGAGTGTACTGCTACATTTGTGGCGGCAGAGAGGGTCAGCTGCTGCAAATATATCACGTCTCTCACTTAGCAAAAGCTGTACTGCCTCCAGGTATTCCGGCGGCACGGCATGGTCAAAGTCGTCCTATCTGACATCCGGGGTATGATTCTCGGGACGGTGAGCAAGGTTATAATCTGTTCGGCGTTCGTGTTGGCCAAAGTGAATGCGCAATGCAGCGGGCTCAACAACTGTACTTTGCTCAGTGAACCAGGGAACCCCGAGAATGACTTCTTCTCGCAGGTCAGCTGACACCAAAGCTGTTGTTTTGGTTTCAATATCACGTATTTTAACAGTGATACTAGCCTCCCCTATGGTCTCGCCTTGATGCTGAATTGTTGCAAGCTAAACCGTATGTGTTCACAGGGTCAATTCATGTACACTTACAAAACACTGGCGTACAAAATTATGAGAAGCAGCAGTATCTGCTAATGCTCGGCATGGCTGGCCATTATGTAACACAGGTATTCTAATCATATTAGTTGAATTGGATTGAATCTGGTTAATCAAAATCTGTTGTAACGTATTTCCAGGTGTTTTTAGACTTACCCTGGGGCAGGTGATGTCTGGTCGCTCTACCCCGACAGGTCGTTTCCCGCCGCACAGTGGGGCAGATGACTCAAATATGCGGCCAAAACCCAAAAATTGAAATTCACAAATCAATTAATTGTATTCCGAATCTGAAAAGTTAATAGATTTGGCCATTCCGAATGAGAATAATAAGCACAGTATGTCGTCGTTCTGTGGCAGTTACAACAGCTGAAAGATGATCATCCCATGTGCTGTTAGAATGATGGATTTTCTAGGCTATAGTTATAGGAACCACGCTATTTCTTTTTACACTGTAAAGTAAATCTATTGCCACCGTATCAAATTTCATTATTATCTTGACAAAGTAAAAATATTGTTTGGATGCAATTGTGACATTTTGTTATTCTAATAATTATCTAGTTAGAAGTTTATTCTGCAATGTTAACTTTTACTTCGTTTTGCCCAACAAAAAAATGCCCAATACATCCCATCTTCTAACAAGGTTTAAATTAATTGCTTACAACTTACTAACAACATACAAAAAATTAGCTGCTACAACGTGCTACTGTAGAAGCTAGAAGACGCCGAGTGAGCGAAAATGCTAGGGGTATGGACGGTCCCGTGGCCCCCGATACATCAGTGTCATACTGGCCGGCCCAGGCAAGCTCCAGTTAGCTAGTATCAGTGGCACATTTCACGAAACATGCCTTAATTTGCATAACTTTGTACAGTACTTTTGGGTGAAAAAGGGAGTCGCAGTATATCGATTGAAGAAAATGTACCTTAGCAACACATTTGGAAATTTCACTTGGTCGTAATTAAGTATTGGGCGAAAAGGGAATTTTCGGTAAGAAGGGCCTATATTACGTAAGGGGCGAAAATGTATAACATCATAAAAAGCAAATCGTATATATGCCTATAGTTGTAGTTACGTTATAATGATATAAACATTTACGACGCATTTTTAGATTCTACACTATTTCATGTGGATTAACATTTATGTAATAAAACAGTAATTATGTATGTAGCACGTGTGTTACGTAAAAATGATTTACACAATTTCTGCAATAGAAAATTTTACGCATTTGGAGGGAAGTTACAGAGCTAGACAACTCACGTATACTCCTGAAGAAGCGTTGGCTTTAATGATAGATGTGGATCTTTCACGTTCCTCTTATATTCTAATAAGATCTCAGGCTTTGGACAGGAGAATTAATTTGTACTCTTCATATAAACAGATTCAGGCTGAAAAAAATATAATTTGTCCACCCAAAGAAGACATAGAAGTCACAGACCAAAAAGCCGAGGTGAAACTGCAATCCCTAACGGACATAACGACTTAACGTATTTTATCACTTATTGCTGATGATGATACAAGCTTGTGTGAAGAGGCACTCTCTAAGCTTACACTAATATCCAAGTGGGGATTTGACGGAAGTTGTCAAAAAATGTACAAGCAAAAAAGTGTTGATGGTAGTTTTCAATACAGTGATATAATAATGACAAGTGTTGTGCCAATTCAGCTTTTCTATATTGATGACAGCAATGAGTGAAAGGTCATTGTGTTGCAGAACCCTCGACCATCCTCTAAACGATTCTGTCGGCCTTTGAAAAACGTATTGAAAAAAATATAGTAAATAAGCAATAAAATTGGATCATGCGTGTGTCACATCCCAAGTCGAAAACCTAGTTTCATCTCATATTAATTTCCAAGGTTCAAAACATGCTGCTGTTAATCATCGTCCTAGTGATGACAATGATTGACGGCAAGGTTAGCTCGGCAGTAACTAACATAAGTAGTTCTCAACGGTGTAACCTGTACGGAGTTTTGCAAAAAAACATTAACGACCTAAGTGAAATAACATGCTTTAATGTGGATACTATGCACTACAATATGGACTGTCAACTCTACATGCATATATTTGGTTTATGGAATGGATTCTTCATGTGAGTTACAGGCTGAAACCAAAAGTTTGGAAAATTAAAAAAAGATTTAAAGAATGTAGTGGAAGATCGCAAAAATTAAATAAAAGTTAAATTTAGAAAGGAAACAGACTTACTTATTGACCAAGTTGTGCAAGGACACGGAACAAGCAATGATGGTAACACATCTCGTCGTTTCTTCGAGGATCATACCAAGACTGCGGCCCTCACAGGAATCAGTGAAGAGTTGATAGGGAGATGTAGGATTATCCTCCTCGTTCTATCCTGCGGTTTCGCAGTAAGTGCTGAGGCCTTCAAGCATATGCACTAGAGACGGCACGTTTGTACGTGGAGAACTATCCGTGATACCCCATGCCTCCTTTAGTCCATTAAATCTTCATTCATGGAGCTACACTTCATTAAAAGTGCTTTGTTACCGATAGGCATGCTCAGCGAGGAAGCCCAATAATGTCGAACCAAAGATTTTGAAGATACAGACAAAAAATATGCAGAAAATCAAGCACGCTAGCAACAAATACAGCCCTTTTGCACGTTGTATTACTTTCTTCAGGCCCTAAATTGTCTTCGATTAAAACTCCTCCACGCAAACACCATTCATCTTTGCCTAAACCAGTACTAGCTTTGCTTGAAGATCCGGAAATCAGCCTTCGCGGCTGTAGTAGTAGCCGCAGCAGCAATGGTCTAGTGATGAGGATAGTCAGAGAGATGAACTGTAAAAATAACATTTCGATTGTTATAAGAATTACTAAGATAAAGATTATTATATTCTCTGTTGTGCATTTTTCTGTGTTTTAAAGGTGGTGTGAATATTTATGTATTGCAAGTGCAAAGTAGGTCAAAGTATTCTTCGTCTACATGTGTAGACTGAGCAAATAATTATATTTTTAATTTATAAAATTTTTTGTGTACTATGTTATACTATAACCGTCATTTTGTACTGTTTGAATTTATTTGTATAGTATACAATCGATTATGGCATTGTCCACTAATTATAAAGTAAATGTTTTAAATAATTCGGAATACTTTAATACATCTTGTGCAAAAATACCCTTTACAAATTATTAATTTATTTTGACTCAGTACTGTCTTCAGTTAAAACTCCTCCATGAAAACATAATTCATTTTTGCATAAACAAGTATTTGCATTGCTCCAAGTTCGGAAAATTAGCCGTTGCGGCTGTAGTAGTAGCCGCAGCTGCGAAGAGTCTAGTGATGAGGATAGTGAGAGAGATGAGCAGGAGAAAAAAAATCAATTTTCAAAGATAAACATGATTCCATTCTCTGTTGGTCAGATGGTGTAAATATCCATGTATTGCAAGTGTAAAATTAGTCTAAATAATTGTTGTTCTCAACCAATAATAATGTCTTCAATTTATAAAATAATTTTGTTTGATATTTTGTATTGTTATCAGTTAGTATGATTTAAGTATATTTGTATAGTATAACATTTAATAAGTTATAACATTTGTTACAAATTACAAAGATATTGTTTTAAATGATTCAGAACACTTCTCTGGTGCAAAACATTTATTGTTCCAGTAAAAAAAATAATTACTTAATAATTGCTAAAATGTATAACATCTCGCTTTGATATAGATTTGTTATTAACATAAACAAAGCTGCAATTAAAAAAAAATACTGAAACATTGGTTTATAGGTTTTGGCCGCAGATCTGGGTCATCTGCCCCACTGTGCGCCGGCGGCGGTTGGCTGCCGTAGTGGGGTGTGCTGCCAGCCACGTAGTTCGGGCACTTTCTCCTCCAATGATACTGGCCACCCTCGCAGAGGTCGCAGGGAGCTGGAGGTTTCCGGTTGTAAGAATCGTTGCCACTTGGTTCACTCTTGCCCGGAGTGTGTGCAAAGCTGTCTGCGCGGCTTGAGTACACGTCATTGTCACGCAGCCTACGCTGGGGTGTGAAGGCATGATCCCGACGCGATCTGTCAGTCTCCCGCGGTGAAAAGTCAAGAATAATAACTGAACGCATGAAGTCCGCAATGGTAAAGTGAATTAAAGGAGCTAACACTGAACGAAAATCAGGACGTGCAGTAGAAGCCACAATTTCTAACACTTCCTGTTCTATCATATGGCAGTTAAATGTCTGTACAGCATTTATCTTTCTCGTAGCAAACGTTGTGAGTGACTCTTCGCGTGTCTGCTCCTCTAGCACTACTCGGCTCCGGGCCTGAAGTGAAGAGTATGTGCTGACAAAACGGAACTGAAATGCTCGTAAAAATTCTGACCAAGAAGTTTCATAGAAATTCACAGCTTCCCACCACAGACTCGCATCTCCAGTAAGTTGACCCCCGATACTATTAGGCCACTCTTCTTCGCAAACACCGTACCTTGTCAGTCGGCGAATGCAGTCCTCGATGTAGGCTTGAGGGTCCTCACTAGCTGCACCTGAGAAGATAGGTAAAGACTGGAATTTAGCCGGAGTGGTTCCGATTATTGCTGGCGCGGCCTGTGTCGCGTAAGCCAGTGGTGTTGACGCCGCCAGAGGTGGGCGTGGTCGGGAAGGTACGGTAGATACATGGTGTTGTTCACTGATGTTGGAAGTTGAGGCAAATGCAACTGTAGGTTGTTTGTGCACCTTCTACATCTTTACTGCCCACCACGCTGTTGCCATCCTTCCGACACTGCTCGTTGCCTTATTGTATGTAGACCACAACTTCCGCAAGTGACGGCCTCTACCTTCGGACAGTCACTGTATGCAGTTCGGCATGCCTGCTGCAGTAAGTTGTCGGCCGTGACAGCTGACGGTCCTGCAGGTGTAAACGTGAATGACGTAGACTGCCGTGGTTGTGGAGTGCAGCGAGCACACATAAACTTGTGTCCGCTGTTAATCGTTTGTCGCTCTGTCTCAGAAATGCTCTCTTCATGAAACGGCCGAGTTCACATTCCGCAAGCCAGACGTGTCATTCCCGTGTCATGACAGGCCTCTTTCTTGGTGCAACGGCGCATGATTCTGATGGTTGATCCCACAATTGGAAACGTTAAGTGTCTTGTTTCGGTACATTGACACTTATAGCTGTCATTGACTTGGTCGATGCTACCCAGTATCCTGACAGGTCTGACATAGTTGTTACACAATGCCACCGATTGTCCCACGGAAATCTCCGCGATCGGACTTCCGAGTATGCGGTTGTCGCGGTTGATCGCCTCGCGTAGGCGCGATGTGAACCCCGGACATCGGTGAGCACCCGAAATGGATCTGTCGAAAATCTTGGGCGAACACATTGCAGGCATAGCTCAGTTTTTAATCCATTCTCGGTCCTGATGTCCTGGCGACCACGGTCGGCGCGACGCGGTAGCCATGACACTGACATCCCGCCCCTAAGTCAGCTGTTTTCGCCGGGTAACGTCCTCTCGGCTCGCAGCAGTCACCCTCGCGCGCGGCGTGGGTTCTCGGGGGGGAGGGTGGGGTAAAGGTACGGCAGGGTCACGAAGCGCCCGCACGCGCACACACGAACGCATGGAGCGAAGGGCGGTAAGCTGCTCTCCCCAAGGATGTGGGGGGTGGGAAGAGGGTAAGGCTCTTCCCCCTGCTCTTTTGTCGTTCGAGACTCCCCAGCGCTAACCGGGTACAGACGACTGCTACCCAGAGACGAGAGTGAAGATCAAGATAAAATGGCGGAGGTCTTACCATGGACAACGAGAAAATGCCATTGCAATAGATTCTTTTCCACCTCGTATACAAAAGAAAATTATATTTGAAAATACCCAATATAAAAATCTCTGGAATGTACAGTACCCTACACAAAATACAAAAACACTGAAACAGAATTTTCAGGCTGTTGTTAACCCACGAAAGACATTTTACTAGGGCGTCCCAGAAATTGCGTGCTTATGCCGACTATGTAGTGGCGTATAAAGTAAGACGTAACAACATAAGAAACTACATCCCTACACAAGAATAACACTAACAAAGCACATGGATAAGGCATAGACTGTGTACAAATAAAATGAAGTAACAAGACGATGACCACAATAGGGACTTCTTAGAAGGACGTCAGCTTGACGCGACATAACAAAAACAGGCTAAGTAGCTGTTGAATAAGTGACCTTACGTACAGCGTAAGACAGGACAAAGTAAAACTTACAGTTTGCAGGAATTATGCCACACAAGTTGCGGTGCCATATAACGTGACTCTGAGATGCGTGGGGGCTAAATGACGAGGGACAATGTACAGGGGAAAGTTAGGAAGACCCATAGGCGCCAGTTCCGCAGTTTTAGGTCGGCGAAACACGAGCACGAGACATCTCTCTCAGGTCACGTGACCGACGACCACGTGGCTGCCCCCAAGCAGCGTCGTTGATGTTGGCGATCTTAATCCTGGGTGTGTAAACTTTCTCATTTAGCCCTTGTTTAGGCCAGGGCCATGCCTCTTCGACACTGAAATACACGGGAATTATGGAAATGAAATATGCTATTGATTTTTAACAAATTTAATAATACCGTTCGGTCTGAAATGTGCCCCTTCCACCTTTCAGTCTATGATGGTGCGAGTATTGGATGGCTACATCGGCGAATTCACCATGGCCTATCTAGATGAAGTGATTGTATGGTCCGAAACCTGGGATGACCACATACGTCACCTCTCGCTTGTACTTGAATGGTTAGCAGTGAATAGTCTGTCTTGCATAAATAAAAAGTGCCAGCTGGGAAAGCCAGAAATTAAGTTCTTGGGTCACATGGTGACCGAAGATGGCCACCGCCCCACAAAAGAGCAGCTTGACCTAATTATTAATTACGCGGTGCCACGCACACATAAACAGCTACAAAAATTTTTCGGCCTTGTTAACTGGAGCAGGGGATACATAGAAATATTCGAGGAACTTACCGCACCACTGACAGCCCTCCTCTCACCTCCCAGTAGATTTGAATGGACAACGGAACACGACGTAAGTTTTGCAGAGGTAAAACAACGATTCCGTGAGTGCCCAGCATGGCACGTTACGATCCCAGCCGTCACCTGTATTTACAAACTGACGCGAGTGAGAAGGGCCTAGGGGCGGTACTATTCCAACTGGGTAATGAAGGGATACGTCTTGTCATTGACTACAGCAGCGCGAAGTTCGGACCTACTGAACAGCGTTATGATATAAATGAGCGGGAATGTTTTGCGGTAGTGTGGGCAGTGAAACGATACAGGCCTTTCTTGGAATACCAACGCTTCACACTGCGCACCGACAACCGCTGCCTCGTATGGCTGCACATAATTCGAGAAGTGCGAAGCAAACTAGCTCGTTGAGCGTTGCTACTGCAGTCCTATTACTTTGAAGTACAGCATGTTCCCGGTTCGGAAAACCAGCTGGCAGACGAGCTCTCTCGCACCCCAGGCGACATGATCGCGCAGGACGAAGATATGTGGGATAACCTTCTCCCGCCTCAATTATCTAATTCCAGTGCAAATGGTGTTGCCACCCTCTGCAATATACAAGCGCCACAGGAAACCACCCCCCTGGAAGATGTGTACAAGCGCGTGCTTCACGCACAACAACTCTGTGCCGAGACACAACGTCGCATCGCTGCATGCTCGGCCGGAGTAGTGGAGGGGTGGAGAACAGTGGAGGGGAGGCTTGAGACCCGGCGCCGCGTGCCTGAAGCCAGGTGGACCCTGTTCGTGCCCCGGGAGATACGAAACTGTGTTCTCACATTTGCTCATGCTACGGAGTTCGCAGGACACCCTGGAGCTATGCAGACTTGCCGAAATCTTCACCGCCACTTCCACTGGCCTGGTGTGTCGCGGGATACTCGCGAGTTTGTGCGACGTTGCCATGCTTGCAATTGTTTCAAGAGCTGTCGTACTGATGGAACGCAGCAACAGCAGCCACGCCTGACCACAGAGCCTTTTGAAAATATTGCATTAGACCTTATGGGCCCGTATCTCCGAACGTTTAAGGGAAAAAGATTGGTGCTCGTCGTAACAGATTTATTTTCTAGGTGGACGGAAGCTTTCCCCGTGCCTAATGCCCATGCTAAGTGCATAGCTCGAATCCTGGAAACAGAGTTTTTTCCCCGCTGGGGTTCCACCTGCGTGCTCCTGTCAGACAATGGCACACAGTTCACAGGACACATGTGGCGAGATCTATGCACTAAATGGGGCGTTGTGCACAATACCACAGCAGTGTACCACCCGAGAGCCAACCCCACGGAGCGTCGCAATCAGGATATTAAGACACAACTGCGCCTCCGTGTGGGTAAGAACCACTTGTCCTGGGATGAACAGCTGCCAGCGTGGCTATTCACACTGCGCCGCCGTGTCAACGAAGCGACAGGCCGGACACCAGCAGAGATACTTCAAGGCCGCGACCTACCCCTGCCCGGCGAGTTCGCTTGCCCGTCCAGAGAGAGCAGGAGCGCCGCTGAAGGTAGCTCCACGAGGCGAGACAGGAGACGAGAGATGATAGCTGATGTCCGCAACAAACAGTCGTGCTACGTGCAACAATGGGTGCCGAAAACCACCAGGCCCCCAAAACCACTGGAACCAGACCGTTTGTCCTGCTACAATTCGCCCACTACCCTGGCATCAGGTACAACAGATGCGAATATGCTATTTATCGGCCGCACCGCTATTTAGTATACCTCTCGGGGCACCTCAGACATTAGCTAGGGTGAGTGAAAGTGCGCGAGTGGGATACAGACAGGCAGAAATACATTAGTAATTATTTTCATTTAAATTTAGGTCGTTGACAAATTTCTTAATTTTATTATTGTGCTGTTTTAAATTTACTAGTGTCCTGAATAATGTAATATGTTTTAACTATTAATTGCATCAAGTGTATTCATTTGTTCACCATCACCACTTCATCTCATTTCGTTTTGTTGTGTTTTGGCAGGAGATGCTGCGTCTTCTACGCGTCATCTCTCAGAAGCAGGCTCTTGTCCGTCTGTCCGCCGAGCAGGGCACACGTGCGGGAGAACTGCTCTCGCGCCGCCCCTGGATCTGGTGTAATGTCTCTGTGCATGTTCAGTCGGCATTCGTATTCTGTCCAGGGACCGGACCGCCGTCATTACAGCAGTTACAGTTTGTAGCAAATATTAGTACGGTATTATTAAATTCATTAAAAATCAATATCGCTTTTCATTTCCATAATTCCCGTGTATTTCAGTGTCGAAGAGGCGTGGCCCTGGCCTAAACAAGGGCTAAGTGAGTAAGTTTACACACCCAGGATTAAGATCGCCAACATCAGCGACGCTGCTTGGGGGCAGCCACATGGTCGTCGGCCACACGACCTGAGTGAGAGAGATGTCTCGTGCTCGTGTTTCGCCAAACTAAAACTGTGGAACTGGCGCCTATGGGTCTTCCTAACCTTCCCATGTACATTGTCCCTCGTCATTTAGCCTCCACGCATCTCAGAGTCACATTTATATATATATATATATATATATATATATATATATATATATATATATATATATATATATATATATACATTATGTTTCTTGTATGGCGTTCATAAGTCGTGTAGGTTAGTACTATTTTACCTCTAGTAATGCATGTCTTTTTCTAATTCTTTTAATATGTTATTCGTGATATGCTTTGTCAAGGCTTGGTTGAATTTATATTACGGGTAGGCCCTTTATTTAATATGTTTTTAATGCTGAAATCATAACTTAACCTGACCTAACCTTACCTACTACCATGTTACATATGTAACCTTGTCTCTGTTCTTTCTTTAACCTAATACGTAAAACCAACATAATTTTTTAACCAGTTTTATAAATTTTAATTATTTTTTTATTATGTTTTAGCTTTAAGATGTGCTAGATTTCTTGGAATTTATATTTTTGTCCTGTACCTTTTCTGTGACTTAGTTTCTAATTTTTTGTTTAGTTTCTTAACATTTATGCTGTTACTTTCATATATGTAAGTTTCACCTTGAAATACTTGATAATATACAGGGTGTAATGAAATTAATAGCTCAAACTCCGTGAGGTATTCCTAATGAAAAATGAAGTAGACATTATATAGGACACTTTCAAGGAAAGTTATTATTAAGGGCGGAATGAGCCCTTGAAAATCGAGTTTGAAAATCGTATTTTGTGAAAATATGAAAAATTGTTAGGAGTTAAATTACGATTCTTTGGGCGGTGTTAAGTATTATTGAGATCCTGAACATTTAATACTTTCAGCCTTCTAACTTTCCAATTTCATGAAAATAATAGGGGTTACCTCCCTTACATCGCATATAATTACGTTGGCGTTATGTTTTGTGAATATTGCATAGTTGCTATTCGGGCAGTATTCCGTGAGGAACAAAAAAGGTCCTCTTGTCGCAAATGCTTAGAAAGCACCATTTACCGGGAAAATGGACACAACGGTTCTGTGCCTGGTATGTAGACAAAATGTGCTACATCTGCTAAGAAACGTATTTGTACCATACTCTCAGGAAAACGCAACCCGTAATGCCGCTGTTGAAGCTTGTCGCAAAACGCAGTTGCATAAGCTTAAAAAAGAAAAAACATGTCTATACATGACTCGGAAAATGCGGCAATAAATTTGGTTTAGCAAAATTTACAAATTGTTATTATTTTGACGACATAATTCTACGAAATTCATAAACAAGAAAACATCCTTTAGTACATTCTGAAAGAATATCAGTATGCCTAGTAAGTGTTTCGATAGTAAATTAATAAACAAAGAAATATCGTATGGGGGATACACACTAGGGCGACACGAAATTTGAAAGTTTGAAGGCTAAAATTATTAAATATTTAAGATCTCAATAATACTTAACACCGCCCAAAGAATCGTAATTTAACTCCTAACCACTTTTTATATTTTGACAAAAAAAATTTCAAGGGCTTGTTCCGCCCTTAATAATAATGATTGTTTTAGTAAATACTATTATAAAGTAAAAACAATTTTTGTCACTATTTTTAGTGTAATGGCTAATTACACTGGCTATGTTAGACACACAGAAACTGAGGCGCGGCAAATGTGTGAACTGATAACCACAATTGAGTCGGGAGAATCGGAAAGTTATTTAGAAGTAAGTGATAGCAGTGACAGTGATGAAGTCAATCTTCATGAACCACCGCGGAAAAAACGGAGCTCTCAAGATCGCACGCCAGAGAATACAAATACATTTACTTGGGTAAGTGATAATCAGTTTGTGCCTAAGTTGCATTTGTTTGAAACTGAATTTTCTGGTTTTCATTCTGACAACTTAGACGTAAATAACGAATCTTCAGTGCTTGAACACTTTGAATGTTTTGTTACTAATGATTTAGCAGGAAAAATAACTGCTGAAACAAATAGGTATTTTTCGTATGTTACACAAAATGCAAATCGTACTCAGTATTCACGTCTGAACAAATGGACTGATACTGACTGGCAGGAAATATATTTGTTTTTGGCTGTAACAATGCTCATTTCTAGAAACAAAACTGAAATTGAATGATTGTTGGTCAAAGGACCCTGTTTTACACACCCCTATTTTTAGCAAGGTCATGTCAAGAGACAGATACCTCTTACTTCTGCGTTTGTTGCATTTTTGTGATAATGAGGAGCAGGAGCAAAATAACAGGCTTCACAAACTTGAAATGATAATTTCAGAGCTGAAACAGTGCTTCAAAAATAATTTTACACCATTTGAAAATTTGTGTATTGATGAGTCTTTGGTTCTTTTCAAAGGTCGCCTTTTATTCAAACAGTATATCAAAACCAAGCGGCATAGATTGGCGTAAAATTGTTTGTTTTGGCTGATTGTGAAACTGGCTATATTTTGGACTTCATTATATATACTGGTTCCACTACAAATCTTGTTGTTTCAGACACTGATTTAGGAATATCAGGTGCAGTTGTGATGACTCTAATGCAACCTTACTTGAACATGGGTCACAATCTTTACACAGATAACTGGTATACTAGTCCAGTACTCGCTGACTACCTTCACAAACAAGGGTCAAACTTATGCGGAACTGTTAGTGGTAACAGACGAGGGATGCCAAAATTTGAGGGAAAGTTGAAAAGAGGAGAATCATCAAGCCAACATACGGAAAATGTAATGGTTACAAAGTGGGCAGACAGACGAGATGTTCTAATGTTGACTACATTACACGCTGATGTTCGTGTCTCGTGTGGGAAAGTAGACAGAAATACCGGTGCGGAAATTATGAAGCCCCTGTCTGTAAAAGAGTACAATGCTCACATGGGTTCCGTGGATAAAGTTGATATGCTCTTGAGTTCCGTTGAATGTTTGAGAAAAACCATAAAGTGGTACAAAAAAATTTTTTTTCACCTAATTGACTTAACTGTTCTGAATGCACACGCAATGTACAAAATTAACACAGGTAAGAACACCTCTATCGCTGACTTCCAACTCCAGCTTACAAGGGAAATCATTGCGAAATACGGCCAAGTACGTGCAACATCAAAAAGTGGGCGTCCATCATCTGGAGATCTGCCAGCTCGACTGTCCGCCCGCCATTTCCCACAACTTTTGCCGGCAGTAGATGGGGGGAGAAAAAATCCCCAGCGAGTGTGTCATGTCTGCAAGCACACACAGTTGGGCCCTAAGAAAAGAAAGGACTCCAGATATCATTGCAAAGAGTGTGATGTAGGTCTTTGTGTGTACCCTTGTTTTGAAAAGTTTCTCACCCTAAATAAATATTGAGCACTTTCTTGAAACTCAAATGTATGACTATGATTTGATACTGATGGTTTGAAGAAAAATTGCACATTTGTTTGTTTGCACTGTTCGTGACAAATGTTATACTATTTCTAAATGTCATCCTTCTTTTACTTCCTGCACATTAGGCATTAGTCATTTTCATTTATTTGTGTATTACAGAGTAAACAGAAATAGTTGGAACATGTAAAATAAAAATTGGAATACACAAAATTTTCTAAAGCAAAAAATATGAAATATGTTGTAAATAGCTGTTGAATTCTTTTATATTGTATTACATTTAGAGATTTTACGTCAACATTTGAAAATCAGTTGAAAAATGATTGAAACACATTACATGCCTGAGTTAGCTAGGGCACTGATGCTATGATGGAATTCGTTTCTATACTCTCTAAACACTTATTTACTCGTTACCACTGGTTGAAAAGTATTTGGTACTATTTCTACTGTTCATATACATGTATTTATACTGTGCAAAAGTTTTATTTATACAAATGTGAATGATACAAAGGAAATTAATATATAAAAAGTAACAAATAAGATGATAAAAATTGTGTTACACTTCAGTAAGAAAATTTTCTGTAAACAATATTTGAATTTTGTGTATATGAATGTATGTCTCTAAAAATTTCAGGTTTTATATCAACATTTGATGATGAAAAAATCTAGAAATATGTTCAACCAATTTCTAGGATGGTAAAGTGTGTTATTTGATACCTTGAACAGATTTTGTGGGTAATTTGCTGTGAATAATATTTGTAATTTGAATTTATGCATGTACAACTTTATAAAAATTTCAGCTTATGTGTCAGCATTTGATGAAAAAAATTCTAGAAAAATGTGAAATAAATTACTAGGATTGTAAGGTGTGGTGTTTGATACGTTGAACAGATTTTGTGAATAATTTGCTGTAAAAAATATTTGGATTGCAGGTTTTATGTCAAAATTTGAAAGAAAAAAATATCTAGAAATATGTGAAAAATTTACTAGCGTGATAAAAGTATGTTATTTGACAGCTTGAACAGATTTTTTTTTCTTTTTCCGCTGTTTGAAACATATAGCAGCCTGTACAATAGACAAAATATTGTCATTGAAAGAAATTGGTACAGTTAGAAAAATAAAATAGGTGTTAGTACATAAAACATACTGTAAAAATTTGTTAGATATTTGCGATTGTATGCATAACGTAATGTTAATTTTTTGTGTGAAATGAAGATGAAACCATTTAAGTACCTATTCCAATTATATAATCCTAATTAAAACATTATTGCTTTATATTATTTGAATGAATTACAATTTAAAAATAACAAAAATATTACAAACATGGATTACATCATACAGCATTTATTCAATAAATGTTTTAAAATAAATAAAAGATAACAATTTTAATTTTGGCACAAGTTTTTCTTAAATTTTACAAAATAAGATAGTTGATCAAAAAAATTAAATAAAAAGGAAAAAAAATTGCTTGTGAATCCAAATTCAGCACAGAGGGATCTATTAGACATAACTAAAATCAGCAGTTAAAGGGTTAATAATAACTTTTCTTGAAAGTGTCCTATATAATGTCTACTTCATTTTTCATGAGGAATCACCTCCCGTAGTTTGGGCTGTTAATTTCCTTACATCCTGTATATTTTTTTATATTGCTTATGTGTAGAAGGAATGGTTAATTGGTTTTGTGATCAACTTTCTTTATGTTATATTTCTGTTCTTTAAATGCTTTTCCTTATCGTATAAGTGTTTTATGTACATTATACTTTTTTCTCTCTCTCTCACGCCCTGTCTCCCACCTTCTCTCCCTCCCTCTGTCTTATTCTCTCTCCCTCTCTCTCGTGTTCTCTTATTCTCTCGTGCTCTCTCCCTATCTCTTTCATTCTCTCTCCCTCTAGGATATTGCGTATTGGTTTTTCTGTGTTAGACATTTAAAGGTTGTTTTTCATTTTACATATTTGGTTTGAGACATTTTCTTCTGTGTTGAACTTTGGTATATGATTTCTAGTATCGTACAGTAACTTTTCGCACTTTGGTTTAAGTATTTTCTTGTCTATAAGTTATTGTAATTGTTTTTATTTAATTTTTGTTTCTGTATCTAGAACTTTGAAATACTGTTTGTGTTGGACTTCCATTGACATTTTTGTCTACAATTAAAAATCTGATTTTTTTTCCATAGGTGTCGGAACTACTTGTACTCTGGTGACGGTGCTCATAAATATTTGTTTAGGCCCTGAAATATTTTACTTTATGTTATGTGTACATATATTTTTAACTAATTAAAACGTGTTTAGTTTTGCTTGGTGCGTGATTCTGCAGTTATACATTTTATATAATACTGTACACCGAATTTATGTAGTAATTGGAAAATATCATTACCATTGTACCAGAATCTGGAGTATTTTGTACCAGTAAATATACATTATCGTGGCATTTTTTCACCTAACCGTGCACTAAATCAACATTTTTCTGACACTTATAGTAATGAACTCATTAATTTTGCTTTGGGGAAACATATTTTTTCGCAATAAAATACAACAAAATATATATTTTTAAGATTTTTATTGAGACAATTTATCATTTTGTATAAACTTCTCTTCAGTACCATTCTCGAGCTGTTGCGAGACATCATGTCTAACTGGTAATTGTACGCAGCAATGTGGGGATGTTCCTTTTTTCGCAGTGTAGCTATGGAGAGTCTCGTAATTTCTGCAATATTCTTTTAGTAGCTCCTAGTAGTATACCACACCTCTCTTCATTGTGGTCCTCTGGCAGTATGGGTCTTCCATGTATACTTTTTCGGTGTATCCAGGATGTATGACACTCTTGAGAGAGAAAAAGTTTCATCACATTAATAACATTTAGTACGTTTTGTTAGGAAATAGTATGCTACAGTGACAAACTTTAAGAGAATAAATATAATGAACATGACTTACCTTTAGTTAGAGTATCCGTGTGGTAGAGTGATTACTCCATCTTCGCACACATCTCGCTTGTCGTCTAGCCAAATAAGCGCCAGTTTGTTGCTACACTCGGAATATAGTTGCTTTTTTCGTGACCTTATACTATGTACAGTTACTCGCTTAGCCTTCTCTCTGTTCAGAGCTCTGATGTAGTCCTGGAAGGTAATTTTCTTTTTGATCACGCATTTCTGAATTCCTTGAGCCTTTTTGCATACATTCTCGCAGCACCTGTAGGCATACATCTTCGCTCGCAATCCTACAAACTCAGTCATAGAGGCACAGTTACATTCGTCTTTGAATTTGCTTATAACCTTTTTGTGTTTAGGCGAGTAGCATGGATGGTTGACAGGATAGGATGATGTATCGAATTCATAATGGAAGTCAGGATTGGTGAACATGTCTTGATAAAAGTCACCCGTTCGTATCTCGTAGATGAGGTGAAACTGTCGGTGTTCATGTAGACCAACTGCAAGTCATCAACGTACTTAGCCTTCATTACATCATAGTGGAAATGAGACTAAGTACTTTTGACAAATCAAGTACAGCAAGGCCAGCATAGATGGGCTTATCGAACAAGATTGCTTCGTGCTCAAGTTTCACAAGCGACAGATTTTCTGAGTAAATATTTCTGTCTTTGAAAGCAGGTTTTGCAATAAGTTTCTTGTGTCGCTTTTCATTACACACAAGACTCAATCTCTGTCTGTTGCACTTGTTTTCCATGAGATTCCCTTAGACCGCATTGTTAGCCAGCTTGTAAAAGTCCTTCTCAAACTCATTTTCTGCTGCTGCACGTCTAGCCATATTCAGCTAGATGTATGGCTCTAGCCAGGCACTTTGCTCAAACTCCAACACACTGTGAATTTTTTCAATTTTAAGTCCATGACTATTGGCTGGTTTGAGCGTACTTTAGTGAACAATATAATTCTTCTTATATTTCAATATAGTCATAAGTTTCTTCTGTGATGATACTGGACGAAATTCGTTTATCGGCAGAAATGGTAGATCTTTTTCATCCTTGTGTAGTTCAGGAGGATACATTACATCACATTCAATGATGTGTTCCACAGGAAGTGTCCGGCACACTCGTGATGTCTACCTTGGTACTGGACCACTTCAAATTTCTTATGGGTAGAAGCAGAATCATAGCCCAACCATACAAGGTATTAGTATCCAGGTACTGTAGATTAAATTTCTGGCTGCATATGATTGTATTTCTCACCATCATATTTGTGGTTAGAAACACAGTGTCGCTTCACGCACCGGGCCACACACCCTCGAATACCTCTCTCGAGATACAAGTACATGTCATAGTCTGTCAGAAGTTCGAGCTTCACTGATGTTGCCTTCATCATAGCATCGAATACATATCCGGGCAAACTTACATAATGTACGCAGTCCAGTCTGTATGTTTCTAGGCATAGGCTGCGAAAGTTCTTAAAAACATCTGCAAGTAGGAGAACATATTTTTTCAAGTAGATGTCGGAGTAGTTCTTCAGAGTTTTGCAAGCAAATTTCTTCCACACAGCATGTGCATGTTCGTAGTCTGGATCACTAATGTACGTATCTGTCAGTCGATTGTAGAACTTTTCCTTTGGTGGTAGCTCTGTCTCTTCTAATCTTCAGATACTGTCAATGTAGTCGTATGGAAATACCCCTTTCCTTTTTTACTAGTTCAAATTTATCAGTACTGAAGAATTTCACAGTGTATTCAGAACTTTGCTGCGGGCAGATTTCTTGCTAATGTCGCCAGGCTGCTAGCCAAAAATCGAAAACTGTCGATAAATTTTATGCTGAAGGGGTCGCAGCCGGCCAGTACCGGGGTGTAAAAACTTAGATGGTGCTGGTTACGAGCGACAACAACCCTCTGGGGCTTCACCTGTCCTAGCGGACACAGAGGTACTCGTTGGGGTCCAGTAAGGCAAGTATGCCGAGTCATGCTGTCGGATCGGCCTGCAGCAGAAGATGTCTAGGATTATCCGCCGCCAAAAAAACGCCAATACCTGACCAGTTTGGTGTCAGAAAGTGTGGAGCAAAAGGCTTTGGCTTAGTAGTTCCGGACCGGAAGACATTCGGCTGCAAATGCTACCTGACAAGAGTGAGTAAAGGGAGGCCTAACAGCCTCCTGGAATCCCTAAGACAGCGTAGGGCTTGAGTGATGGCAACGTTATCTCAGCGCCGAGGGGGCAGGTCTGCAGCTGGGCATGTTCCCAGTGATGATAAGTGGCGGCGGCGGTGAATTTGTCACCGAGTAATTTTCCAAATGTAATCATTTTTTCTTCATTGTGTGAGATGATGGTAATATCTTTACTGTCATATGCCAGTTCTCTGAAGTTAAAGTTTGCATCATATGCTAGGTTGTGAAAAAATACAGGAAGTTTCTTCGGGCGTCTTCTGAGCAAGTTACGTTGGTTACAGGCCGCACCAATGTACTTTCCACTAAAGTGACAGTGGTCGCGCACCTACACATTGCTTTTACTGAAACTTCCACCACAGTGACAACATATGTTGGCCAGGGGATAGGCTGCATTTTGTGACGGTGTTAGTGGCACCATAGAGAATAAGAGAATACGAGAGGGAGAGGGTGAGTGAGAGTAAGAGAGAGGGAGGGAGACAGAGAGGGTGGGAGACAGGGTGGGAGAGAGAGAAAAAAAGTATAATGTACATAAAACACTTATATGATAAGGAAAAACATTTAAAGAACATAAATATAACACAAAGAAAGTTGATCACAAAACCAACTAACCATTCCTTCTACACATAAGCAATATAAAAAAAATATATTATCAAGCCTTTCATGGTGAAACTTACATATACGAAAGTAACAGCATAAAAATTAAGAAACTAAACAAAAATTGAGAAACTAACTCACAGAACAGGTACAGGACAAAAATAAATTCTAAGAAGTCCAGCTTATGTAAAAACTAAAACATGATAAAAACACATAAAATTTATAAAACCGGTTAAACAAATAATGTTGGTTATACAATCAAAGGAAAAAAGTATTACGTTAAAGAAAGAATGGAGACAAGGTTAGATATGTAACATGGTAGTAAGTAAGGTTAGGTCAGGTTATGTTATAATTTCAGCATTAAAACATATTAAATAAAGGGCCTACCCGTAATATAAATCCTACCAAGCCCTGACAAAGCATATCAAGACTAACTTATTACAAGAATTAGAAAAAGACATGTATTACTAGAGGTAAAATAGTACTAACCTACTCTACTTATAAATGCCATACAGGAAACAAATATATATATAAATTTTTTCTGAGACCTACACGAATAGAATAAATTCAATGCCTTACGAGAATGCGACATACCAGAAAAATTCCTAGCAGTGTACTATGATACATTACAGAAGGAAAAGGTCCTAAAAGCTAGAAATTTTACTAGTGTATAAATTAATTAAGTATTTTAAAACAGGTGTTGAGTTACCATGGTGTCTACCGAGAACGAAGAAAGAGCCAGGTGATAGGATTTAATAAAAAATTAATTATATACTATTTTGGGTAAAGCAACATGTGAGCTATACAGAAACAATGATGTAGGTTCTGGGAACATCGAGCTCAGAATTGGTAAAGTTAATTCCCTTTTACCTTTAAAAAACTACTTTATGGGCTAGCGCACCCAGCGGTGAGACTAGGAAACAGAGACGGACTAAACCAGTAGTACGTACAACACAAATGCTTTCTAGCAGACGACACTGGAACCAATACGATTGGTATAGCTACTAGCTCTCCTGGTGGAAAGACTCAGCACCAAAGTCTTAATAATCAATGCCATCTAGGAGACGATCAGTAACTACTGGCAGCCCTACCTAGAGGCCAACTAAATAAGTAATATAAAAAACAAGATGGAGGGTAGAGCCAATGAGGGTAGGTAGGTTTCAAGACAACGACCAACATGGTGGGTAGACCATATACGAAATAATTACGAGACACATACTGAACAGATCCTGTCATCTGGCTCCTAGATTAGTACAAATGCTGTTTAGGATAAACGATTTTAGAGCAAACAACTTTAGGACAAACGAAATAAGGATAAATGACTTTAGGACAAACTATTTTAGGACAAATGACTTGGACAAATGTAATTAGGGCATACAACTTTAGGACAAATGATATTAGGACAAACGAAATTAGGGCAAACGATTTTAGGACAAACGATTTTAGTACTAACGATTTTAGGAAAAACGAATTTAGGACAAACGATTTTAGGATAAATGTCCTTTAGGACAAACGAAATTTGGACAAACGATTTTAGGACAAACGAAATTAGGACAAATGATTTTAGGACAAACGAATTTAGGACAAACAACTTTAGGACAAACGAATTTAAGATAAATTACTTTAGGACAAACGAAGTTCAAGCAACAAAACCTCGAAAAATTGTTTTAGGATAAACGAATTTAGGACAATCGCCGCACCCTCGGAGGGACTACGCTACTTATGCCGATGCACACCATAATTTGTATACGTTCCTTAAAATATAATGCGATTCACATGCAGAGTGTGTGATTTATTAACTTCGTGCCATTCAGATTCATTCAGTTTAGTTTCCTGAGCAAACTTTGGTATCTCTTTTAGGGACTGAGCTCAGGAAATATATCTTTGCCGTACAAGAAAAAGTGTCAGTATGCCCATTTGTTTCCCGGAAATTTCCTTTGATGTAGCGACTGCAATTTTCGTATATTTTTCCTCGAATAGTAGTTGTATCATCCTCGTTTACTTTCGTTCCAGGAGAATGCTGGAATTATTCCTTAATAAATTCCATGGCCGACTCCTCTCCCAGCTCGTCCTAGTACCAAGTTGTATGTAGCCGCCTCTAATGACTTCGCTGTCGACGAGACGTACAGCCCAATTACTTACCTACCATTCTTTATAATATAAACGTGTATTTAGGTTTCTCATCTTAAAATATAAATCATATCTTTAAAATTAACTGATACATCATTGGAGAGACCCTTTGTTAACAGAACACCTAGTTTTGGCAGCAATGTGTTCCCACGCATATTTATTCAACTGTTCATTAATCCCTTTGCTCCCTGTTACATTTTAAATTTGTATTCATAAGGTTTGCAATGAACTCGTTTTGAACTGCGTTAGTCTCAATGGCGCATTCTGCCTTTAGGAAGCATTTTCAACCATAAGTAGCATTGAGACTTAATTTTTCACAACAGAAATTAACACATTTTTAACCGGTGTAGTTTATTATCGCGCGAGATATTTAACTAACTATTGTATAACATTCACACTACAGCTTTCCCTTTCCTGTATAAACAGAATAGAACTAACAAGTATTTTTTATTATACAAGAAGTAAAACAAAATTACTTTAACTTCTAAAATTGGGTTTATATTTTGCCAAGACAACTTGTTTTATTCAAAATATTTTAGTGTTATGTGATTATATATTACAGCACACAAAAAAATTCTGTAAAATAGACAACTAAAAAATTACACATTTAGTACAGTAATATTAATTATCTAACACAAATGAAGCAACAAATTCAGTGAAACTAGAAATGGGGAATAATTGTCAATACAAAGAACACGAAATTTAATTGCGTTGAAAGTGCAGCAGAACTTTTTAGATTCCAGAGTTTAGAAGCTTCATGCTTCTAGTACACTGGGAAATCTTGCCTGTTGTTGGAAGACTTGAGGTCCTTCCATTTATTTATTTTACCACTTCTCGCAGGACACCATTTTCCTAGTTACTGAAATCATAACAACTGTTATTAGACGCGTTTCAACACATATTATCTAAAGATTTACAGTGCAATATTAGTAGTAGCTCAAAGTATTTGTACATGCTTCGATAACTTATTTTTATGACTAGAAATATTTTTGAAAACAATTTGACATTATCAAAATTAGTGTCTTAAGTCTCCAGATTATCATACGTGTACACAATATTACAAGGTTTTGTCCTTGGATCAGGCAGGTCCTGTAAGAACGAGGGTTATTAATAAATGAAGAAAAAATTCAAGTAAAATTTCCGAATTCAGTTACATTTCTTTCCAAAGCTGCTTATAACTAAACATATGTAACACTTATTTACTGTGGATTTACAATTCTGTTAATTAATGTTACACTAAATATTTACAACACCAAATATTCCTGCACTACATGATTGAATAAATATACACCTTTTAACAAGTTACTGCTGTTACACTTTATGAGTCACTTTTCACTTAACATAACCTATATCTCATTTAAGGACAGCGCTGAAGACCTCGATGTTAAGCACTAACCAAAATCTCTCATTCACTCTCACTTACTCATTTAAGTACTTTCTCATTTTAATTCGATAATCATATTTCCTACATGTATGAAACCTTTTCGTCCATCATACATCACAAATGTCCCATTCCTTACGCTCTCCTACTTTCCCTATCGTCGTACACTCATCGCCAATCACAACTGCTACTCACTGGCCACTGTGCTAGTTTTTCGTCGCCTCGTTACCGTCGTTGCGTCTCTGCTGCTACCACTCTCTACAACGTGTATCCACCGCTGTTGTCACCATCGTTGCTTACTCCATTATTGCCACACTCGGACTTAGTGCTAAACTACCACTACCGAGTAGGCAATTGTGGGTGCTCTATTTGCACTCTACTCTGTCCCACACATGTCATTCTTAACCCAAACAACTCAGTAATAACGCATGCCACTTCCAAACACTCTAGTTTGCGAATTCACCTTCAGTCCTAGATGATACTGCACTCAATACTGCACTCAAGAGAAGCAAGCGGGGAAAAGCGAGAGGGCGTTGCCATTCTGCAGTCAGTAGACATTGTTTGGGGAAATTAGCAGATTTTACTGCTCCAGGAAGAAGGAAGGGAAGAAGTGCGATGGTTGTGTATTTCCGGAGGGCTGTCTTGTAACACTGCTTCCTTCTCAAGTCTGTAAGTCCTAGAAATAATTCTTAAATTATGGACCATCGTAAAGTGCCCTTCAATCAAGGAGCACAACTGGGTTTAACCCAAAAGCCACTGCAGCAAATCCCAAGAAACCTGTTCATTGAATAGTTTCAACATTTTATAAGGTATTTCCTGTATTTTAAAGAAGCTACTTGAAGATTACCTTTCACTTTTTTTGTGTTGCACAACCACATGTCTGTGATTATTTCGGTACCTAATCTAATGCTCTCTTGTAACATTATGTTCATTCTATCACTGTTGTTCCTAAGGTGATACCATGAGAAGTCATGTGTTCCGTATAAACTTCTACATATTTCACTGGTATATTCTAAAGAGGCTACCTTCTATTTAGTAGGTCGTCCAAACAGACATAAATGAGGTGAAGGTTCTCCCCAATTGCACCTTTCAAAATATTTCCCTTGTAGGTTCGTGAAAAAATTAGTGATAAGCGAAGGATAATAACACCTGGGATCCCACGAATGGCTTTCCGACACGGAAATAGACATACTCGTTTAAAGGGTGCAATTGAGCATTTAAATCTTCCCATTTGACTAAATGTGTAGGGCAGTTATTCGCATTTTTCTCATCCCGAAAATCCAGGTTACCTGTTCGAGGAGTGTAAACTCGGTAATCTTTCCTTGATTTAAACCAGCTCAAGTGGCACATCGAATGTCGAGAAGACATGTTCTATAAGATTATCAGCTATTGTGCAGGCTTTTTGGTTTGCGATAGATATAACCTCAGGATACTTGGTAAAGTGATTCAGGACGACAAGAATGTACTAGATCCCTCTCTGTGTTTGGAAGGGACCCCAGGATATCTGCAGTTATCCTTTTAAATAAAGCAAAGACTTTGTGTATTTAAAACTGTCTGCTTTCCTTAGTCCTTCCGCCTTGCGCACAGACACCACAGACACGACACCACTTCTCCACATATTTTGGTAATTGAGACAGTAAAACTTTAGGTATATTCTGTCGGTAAGCCGAAATGTCCATCGGCAGCTGTTTAATGCAGTTTCTTCAGCACTAATAAATTTTGGTACAACTGGGTGAAATATAATATGATTCCCATCAATAATCCCTTGCGTAATTTATAAATGAAAGGGACACCAACAGTACCCAATAAGCTTTGATTGTACCACCATTACTTGATATCTCTTCCAATTTTTGGTGTTCAGTCATTTTATTAACTTCCTATTAGGGGTACAAAGTGGGCTATATTGGTGAAATGAAGAAATTTTGCTCAATACTTAACATCTAGGTTCATATCACTTGTGAGTGGTGACATGATGTGAGAATGGAGCAGGGGAACAGGAGATTCTTGAATAAAAACTTCCCGATCAGCGGCACCATCCGACATGATTTCCGAATTTGAAAATCCTTTGATGGTGAATACAGTTATTTAAGTGGCATTGTTATTGGATGGACCACGTCTATATCAGTGTGATGGCACATATTACTGGATCTGCCCAGATAATTTATTTCGGCCACACAAAACGTCATCAAGATGATTCTGTAGCAGTTAAACTGTTGCATACTCCTGACACCAGTCGAGAATCGTTCTAAAATTTTTTCCAGCTGTTCCTTAATATACGGGGAAATGTATTGGTTTGACTTGCTGGTTTCGAAATTTCAGAGGTCTTAGAATAAGGTATGAAACCTGCTTACAAATGTCAATTGTTACCATTTCTTCTAGTCTAACTACTGGGTCAGATAAGTTATTCAAACTAACTTGCAAAATACTATATACCGATGTGAATACTAGCTGTTAGGAGAATGTATGTAAGGCCACTTATTTAAACTGTGAGCTCAATTCGCCTAACAGTTTCTGCTTTACATAGAGCTGGGTCAAACACTTCTCTCTAAGCAAGTAAAATATTGAGATGACAACAGATTGCCAGTCAGCTTGTTGGCAAGGACCAATAGTTCATACTTCTTCGGTATTAGGAGCTGCAGCATCCTCACTCGAATGTAGATACAGCACACTGCCAACACAATCTCACAAAGTACAAAAATTGTTCTTTTACAGAAAGGTATTTTTTAAACCAGTTTCCAAAAAAGTTTCTTGTAACACTATTTTTATAAAATTTTCAAAAAACTAGTACTTACAAATTTGTTTGCATATTTACAAACATTTATGTAAATATACAAAAACATTTCGTATAATTACAGCTAATATGTGGTCATTTTACAACAATTTTTGTGTAGTGTTACATAGCAAATTTTTGGAAATTAGATTCCAAATTTTTTTTGTAAAAGTACGAACTGTTTTGTAAAGTGTGACCGGTCTCATGGGTTTATTTTGTTTAAAATGTATACGTTTGCTCATTAAGATTTATTTTAATAGTTTCCAAAAGTGTTTACAATATTTCTAACCACTTTAAAAGGTTTCTGACATCATACTTTAAATTACCTGACTGATAATGTTCGTATATTAGTCTATAAGATTTTCCTTGTAAACGTACAACTTTTTTTTTTGCTGTGCAGAAAGCATTCGTCCTCTATTTTTGGCTATCTAAATGTGTTTCTTTAGGATTAAGTCATCAATTTTTGTTGTTACCTACTCTTACACTTCACGGGTGTGGTTTCTAGGGAGAAAAGTGAAAAAGCCATCATATCACTGTTTCGGTGATTGCTGGGGGGGGGGGAGGGTTTACCAGTTAAGTTCGATATACTACTGGTATTATCGCCCCTGTAGTGACGATGATCATTTAACCAGGAACATCATTCAAGCTCCCTTACAATGGCATAGCATTTCAAGTTATTCTTCACTGAATATGTAGGAGCTCTGAGGCATTCCTTTGAACAGTCTCCGAACTTTGCACATAAAGATCAGCGTTAAAAAGATTCCAAAATTTTTGTACTCTCACTTTTTTCTCAATGCCTGTTCTCACATTGTTGTTGCTGTCAAGTGCAGTAGTGCAGTGCCCAGATTGTCAACAGGACCAACACTCTGGCGATCTGGTAGTGCGACTGCAAAGATCTAATGCACAAAATCTGGATGTAAGGACCTTCACATTGGTCTCCAACTCTTCAATGTGTTGTTATTTCCGCTTCCATCGCTTTATTACACCTTAAATGCTTAGGTGCAACATCGAGTTACTGGTACTTGCTTCACTGACAGAAATCCTTTTTGCCAGAGAAATATCTTTCTTTCTTCATTAAAACTAATTATACTTCCAGCTCACGCTGTCCCATTTTGATAATGCTGTACTGCTTCGTGGAACTCCCCCAAAATTTACCAACCAACCTAAGTGGTCCAGGAAGGGTAAACCAATTGGGTAAACCGATCAAGACAGCTCCTAGGTCAGTCAAGCAAAGAAAGGGGAAAATAGCACTAATGAGGACACCAGGTGTTGATCGGGGCTCCTTATACTAGGCCAGAGAAAGGGCCGAGTATCCTTTCCCCAACAATTCACATTAAAAATTTTTTTTGAAAAATCACACAAAATATTAATTTTATTTTAAGAGCATAAGAGCATTTTAATATTTATTTTAGGAAAAGAGTTAGGTCTAGTAAATCAAATTTTAATAAAAATTAATGAAAAAATATTTTTAGTATCTTGATAAGAACAATAATAAAAAACTTTGCACAATGAGTATTTGGTGTATGTAATCAATACATTAACAAATAATAAAAGCATGTATGGCTTAAGAATATAATGATAATATAATTAAACAAGAGGATCCCCAATTATTATTAATGAACTTACATTTTAATTTAACATTTTAACAAATTTGAAATTTTCGTGGTTTAGTTAATTTTTGCAGAGTTTGCTATCGAATCAGAATTAAAAATCTTAACACATATACATAAATCTCAAATTTGAATAGCAAGTGCTGTGTGCACACAAAGTAATTAGGACGAGAGAAGGAAACAAAAAAAATAGGCTGGACTTTCCTGGCTATCCTTCATGGGAACACACTTGCCACCGCCGAAAGATGTTACTTCTCCACCTTGCCCATGCCTACCGATGACGGTACAGCAACAGGGACGAGTATACAAAATTTTACTTCTACATCGGAAGATGTAGACAAGCCAAATCCCTCAAATACTGGATAGTCTTCCTTTCCTTCTACATAGCCAAGAATTGAAACCGCGTGGTGGTAACTGCTACATATAACAAGCAAACAATTAATTTAAAGAGGAACGTCATAAAAACAATATCATACTTGGACGCAAAAGGCAACAAAGTGAAAGAATATACGCACCCTAGGCAGAAAACTTGTCGGATTATGACATTACAAGAAGATAAATAACACTATACGTTCGGCTGATGTACTCGTCATGATGTGTAAGAAACTACAATGTCGAGACAAAGAAATGCCTATAGGTTATAGGCCGGCATAGAGTCGTAGCTACTTGATGTTACCAAAATAGGGTTACACTAAAAATAGTATTGCGACAGAACCGAACAGTACTTCCCAACATGATATTTTAAAACATAAAAATGTTTTTAATAATCAAAACAAGATACTTTTAATTTACATTTTACAACTAAAAATTTAGTTTGATTCATTTGAAGGCAAATATGATCAGATCATGATTAAAGTTGGTCAGAAGTATTACAGAAGAATTGTTCCATAACTATACAATACTGAATTAACTGCACATAAATAATTGCCTGAAAATTTCTTTTTTAAAAAAATATTATGCAGTTTACTGCTATTACAATTTCACAGAAGATTAAAGAAATAACCAGTGCTGGGATGGAGTAACTTAGCTATAAAAAATTATCTAGTTGCCACTGTAAGATGGCGAACATGGCGGAAGGTGTGTGTGATATAAGGTCGTGTTTAATTGATTTTAATAAGGAAATGCGAAGAGAAGAACAGGTAACACATGTTGCACAACTTAATGGAAATATATTTGTTACAACTAACATAAATAATGAAATTTTTTGCTCAAATCAAGTAAATAATTCAAATCATAACGAGTGTGTCGGCGAGTTAAGATGGCTTCTGACGCAGTTACGTGATGAAAACAAGTCTTTACAGGAAATTGTCAAGCTTCTTTACGAACAGATTAAGTCACTTCAGTCACAGGTATTAACGAGTGATAACAGTGCTGCGAACGAAAATAGTGAGTTAACTTCTTGGACTAATGTAGTTCAGAATAAGAGAACCGAGTGCTCACAAACTTTTTCTCAGCCGTGCAGTGTAGATCCACCTACTACAAATAGATTTTCCATCCTTCAAGATCTTAACAGCAATGAAGCTCATCAAAGTCAACCTTGTTTAACAAGGAAAAGTCCTGTGTCTCCTCTCCGTCCAAGCAAGACTTCGGAAGGCAAGGTATTTATGTTTACCGATAGTCAAGGTCGAGGATTAGTGAACAAGGTACAAGATAATTTAACCAACTATGAAGCATGTGCATTTGTCAAACCTGGGGCACCTATGTCAGAGGTTTCTAAAGGCATTCCAGATATTTGTGAACACTTTACAAATACAGACACTGTAGTTCTTATAGGAGGTACAAATGATGTGACTAAAAATGAAGGGGAGAAACTTTTGTATTCCTTAAAGGAAAATCTAACATGTTTAATGTCCACAAATGTGATCCTGGTAGATGTACCACACAGATATGATCTTGATTTGGAGTCTTGTGTTAATAAAGAAATCATATCTGTGAATGATAAAATTAAAGAACTATGTGATTATTTAAAAAATGTTAAGATAGTTAAAAGTAGTGAGCTGCCCAGAGATGCACACACTAAACATGGTATGCATCTGAATGGGAAAGGTAAAAGGGAAATTGCTGAAAAAATAAAAAATTATGTACTTTGTACTAAAATTGATAATGTTAACAAAATGCGGGGAAACTTATAAATTTTGCCAGTCTAGATAATGGGAGTAATCAAAATAGTCTGGATTGGCAGTCATCAATAAATGTTGATTTTAGTTTTAGTAATAACATGCAATGTTTTCTAAAAATGTTCAAATGGAAAATATATTGTGTGTTTGTCTTCTGCAATAGACAATCAAGCTAATATTTTATCTGATAACAATGAAATTTCTAAATATAATGCTAAACATGTTTTAGGTATAAATAAAGCTCTTACTATTATGCATCAGAATATTCGCAGTATTAATGGTAAGGTGGACAATTTAATAGAGGCACTTACCAATTTTGAATCTGAATATAATCATAGCATTGATATTATTTGTTTAACAGAACATTATTTAAAAACACACCAATTAAAACACGTTATACTTCCTGGTTACAATCTTGTTTCTTATTGCTGCAGAAGTATGACAACTGGAGGAGGTGTGTGTGTTTATATTAAATCAACATTCATTAGTAGGAAGGTTCATATAGATGTTTGTTTAGAAAAGGATTTTGAATGTGCTGGTGTGGTAATATCATTAAAAAACAAAAAAGCAATAATCTTAGTCATGTATAGACCACCTTCTGGTGACTTTTTAAATTTTATGAAGTGTCTAGAAAATGTTCTTTTAAAAACAACAAGCCAAAACAAGGAATTGATAATATGTGGTGATTTTAATATAACTGTTTTAATTGAAGAAGGTGCTTAAACAAAACTTAACTTCTGTATTACAGACTTTTAATTTATTTCCTATAGTCAATTTTCCTACTAGAATCTATAAGGACTCAGCCACAGCAAAAGACAATATTTTTATTGAATCACAGAATATAGTTCACTACAAAATACAGCCTTTTGTTAATGCATTGTCCGACCATGATGCCCAAATAATTACCTTGAGTAACTTGCAATTATATTTTAGTGACAAAAGTAAACAGAAATATATAAACATATAAAGATAATAAATTATAGTACTATGAAAGCTTTAAGACAAAATTTAGAGAAAGAAAATTGGACAGAAGTCTATGATTGTTTGGATACTAATACAAAATTCAATACATTCCACACTCTATTTCTTAGAAAATTTCAAGAGAGTTTTTCCTCTAAGTACATTGCATTAAATGAAGTTAATAGAAATAGTTGGATAACTAAGGGTATAAAGATATCATGCAAAAGGAAAAGAGAATTGTATTTACTATATAGACTTTCTAAAAATGAAGCATTTAATGCACAATATAAACAATATTGTAAAATACTAACTAAAGTCATTACAAAGACTAAACAGTTGTATTATCAAAACTTAATTTGCAATTCTTGTAACAAAGTAAAAACAACATGGCAAATAAACACAAACTGGAAAAACGATAAAGGGAAGTTCAAATACTTCTACATCTTTAAATATAAGCAACAACGTAATACATGATCCGGTAGAAGTGGCGAATCAGTTCAATACGTATTTTATCTCAATAGCTGATGATTTACAAAAAAAAAATATGTCTAATACTGATCTTATGATATACTTAATATCCAATTTGCCTAAATGTAGCTTAAAATTTAATGCTGGTATAATAACTGCAGATGAAATATGTAAAATTGTATATTCTCTTCCTACTAAGACCTCGTCAGGTTTTGATGGCATTACAAGCATTCTCTTAAAAAATTGCATTGATGTTATTTGTGCTCCATTAAGTCATATATTTAATAATTCATATATAACACTGTTGTTAAGCCGTTATTTAAAAAGCATAGTATGACCTCAGTCTCAAATTATATGCCTATATCTCTGATTTCAACTTTTGCAAAAATTTTAGAAAAACTTATGTATAATTTGTTAAACAAATCTCAGTTTGGATTTCGATCTAAAAAATCAGTAAATGAAGCTATATTTAAATTAACATCAACTATGCTCAGTTCATTAGATAGAAAAGAAAATATTGCAGGAATATTCTGTGATCTAACGAAAGCCTTCGATTGTGTTGATCATCACATTTTAGTTAAAAAAACTCAATCATTATGGAATTAATGATGTAGAGCTTTCGTGGTCCACTTCATATTTGTCTGGAAGATATCAACATGTAAAGATAGATAAATTTGGAAATTAATTTTATTCATAAAAAGGATTAATTAAGAATGGTGTACCTCAATGATCCATTTTGGGACCCTTGTTGTTTTTGGTTTATGTTAATGATTTACCGTACTTTTAGCATAATGTTGAAACAATACTTTTTGCAGATGACACTAGTATTTTGATGCATGATGGTAACTCTGTCAGATTTATAGAGGAACTGAATATTACTTATAACAATTTGAATAAATGGTTTAGTGCAAATAAGCTTATACTGAATCCAGAAAAAACTAGATTATTAAAATTTTTGGTATCCAAACAGCCGAAATGTAGACTTGATTTATCATTTGGTACAAATAATATGGATGTGAAAGAAATATTTTCAACACGTTTTTTAGGTTTGCATATTGATAGCTATATTGATGGTAGTAAACATATTGATTATATAACTTCTAAACTTGGTTCAGCATGTTTTGCACTCCGTAATTTGTCTTACCTTTTTGAAACTTCTGTTCTTAAACAGGTTTATTTTGCCCTTTTTCACTCTGTTATGTCTTTTGGTATAATGTATTGGGCTACTTCTTCTAAAAGTATACATATTTTTCGTTTACAAAAAAAAGTTATAAGAATAATTGCTGGGCTAAATAGACGTGATTCATGACGTCCCAAATTTAAAAGCTTGGGTATTTTGTCATTGCCATCCCAATATATATATATATATATATATATATATATATATATATATATATATTCAATAGCAAACTTTATAGTAAAAAATCCTTCATACTTTGTAATGAATCAAGCAGTTTATACCCATAATACAAGAATCAGTAGTAATTTACATGTACCTAATAATCATTTGAAGAAATTACAGAAAGTGACTTATTTTTCTGGGATTAAGTTATACAATAAATTACCAGCTAAGTTGAGAAACCTTAGCAAGATAAATAAAATTAAATTTAAATTGGAGTTAAAGAAATATCTTTTATACAAAGCCTTTTATTCAATTGATGAATATTATAACAGTGAATCTTAATATTTGATTGGGTCTGTATTTCTTTTCGTATTTTATAAAATTGTACTAATGTGACTGTGTGAGAATATGTGACAGTTTTGTAAATGTGTGTAAATTTTAATTTATGACATTATTTCAATATCAATCGGCGTATTGATTCTTGCTCAATTGATGAAATTTTCTATACTGAATATTAACGTATAGTGTGTTCTTGTTTGGTATTGTATTGTTGCTGAGTGTATGAATGTGACGTGTTTTCTGATTGGAATTGTAATATTAAAACTTCAGTAACATTTGTTTCCTATATATGTTGTATACTGTACTTGTTTTAAAGGGATTGTATATTGCAAATAAGTGACTGTATTGTTATTAAGTGACTATATGTTTTATTGTAAATGTTTGTGATGAAATCATTGTCTGACATCTTCAATATCCTTCGTCTATATTTGACTTAATGGGATCAAATGAAGGCAAATAAATGAAATGAAATGAAAAACGAATAAACGAACTAGGCAAAACAAAAGTAAACAAACGAGCATGTGCCAACAAACGGGACACACTCCCTCCCTTAAAGCCGAACACGGGGTAATACATGGGGTCAGGCACTAGAGTAGGCCACACCACACACAAGAATACTAAGATTAAAGTATTACACAGTGCAATCAAATCAAAATTGAGCACTACAGAGTAAAAATTGTTGGAAAACAAGAGGTCATCTTCTCTCTCGAAAACGATGCCAGAGTCCAGAGAATAAATAGTGACCATCGACGGAAAAACACTGCTCACAATCAGGAGCACGAAAAATAATAACATGGTGACCATGTTTATCACAAGAGGAGAGGAGAACAACACTAAAAAAACAACATGATACCCAACATGGTAGATTTAAAGAATAATGATAAATGTCTCAACGACATCAATGTCGAAAGACCCATAAGCCTCCCAAAATATTGAAGGACAAAGAACTAAAATACTACCGTAGCCTAAATCATAAAAGAAAGGAAAAAACACATCTCCCAGAAATTAGTTGTTAACCAAAAAAAAGGTTTCCCAAAAAAAATTGACAACACACCCAAAATGCACCAAGAATATTTAACCCAAGTAACCAATATAGAACTATAATAATTAAATTAACTCTATATTCACCAAGAGGAAATAACACACACACACACACACACACACACACACACACACACATATATATATATATATATATATATATATATATATATATATATCAGAATGAACTTTTATTTGACCTAGCACAATTAAAATCTAACAATAAAATTTATTTAGCATAAATTGGATTTAGCCTAGTAGTAGAATGGTTTTTTATTATTTTTTTGGTGTACGCACACGAATGAGTAGACTTAATGACTAATACAAATGGGTGATCAGACAACTGTAAAAAATTCGAGGTCGTAAACATGAAGACAATGCTGGTAGCTAGCCAGCGAACAATAAATACACACAATGCACAGTTAGAATCTGCAGCTCCTAAACTGTGGAGAACATTAAGAAGAATATTACCTTTTCAGGTAGGAGACATGGGCTCTAGTTATGTAATGACCTGTCTCAGGGTCAGTGGGACTAGCAGTCACAGGCGCAAGAAAATGCTGAATCTGGTAGGGACCAGACCAACGGCAACAAAGTTTAGCCGTTTTCTTATCAGCAGCGTTGCTGATAGGATAGGCCTTGCAAAGGACAACGTCGCCTACTTTAAACAGATTGTTCAACCCAGTGTGTGTCATATTTTGCTCTGCTTTTGACATGAGCTCGTTTTAAATTCCTAAGGGCTGCTGCCCAAACTTGTAGAATGTCCCTAGGATTATCAGGCAACAAATCATTTAAACTCCATAAGTTTGACAAAGGATTGTTTGGAGCATAAGTGAAAACAAGTCTCAAAGGACTTGTTTTATGTATTTCATGATTGCCATAATTTATTGAAAGCCATTTGAAGCCAAGAAAAATTACTGTCCCAACTACTTTTATCCGTCGCATTAAAACAATGAGAGCAGAACAGATGTTTCGGTTGAAACGCTCCACATGCGAGGGTGGTGGGTAGTAAGGAGACAGGGTTATATGGCTGATGCCATAAGAAAAATACAGGTTCCGAAAAATCCGTGAGGTAAATTGAGAACTCGTCAGAAATAATAGAAGAAGGAACACCAAAATTTTAAAATACTTGTGTTTGAAGAGCACGTACAGTGGAAATAGAATCAGCATTTCACAAATGTATTAGCCAGACAAATTTAGAAAAAAGCACCCCCACAAACTAATTATGTATTTTACCCCTTCTTCAAAATCAATGAAAAGTTTTTTCCATAGGCTTGGTTGCAGCACTTGAAGACAGAAATCCTAAATGTGTGTTCTGAATAGGTTTACTTAAAGCACATAATTTACAAAGTTTTACTTTATCTGCAATTTCAGCATTCATTCCTTTCCAAATAATATGTCCACGAATAGCCTGAATGGTTTTGTCAATACCAAGATGTGCCCCTAAAGGTGAAGAATGAAAATAATCAAATACCACAGGTTTCAAGTGAGTATGTGGCACAGCACGTTTATGATTTTCACGAGATTTACAACACAGAATACCTTTGGACAAAAAATAGTTTTTTTTTTTAATTCCAGATTTTAACTTTAGAATAATCTGGTTTAATTCATCATCCATTTCTTGGTGCTCTTGTAAATTAGTAAATGGCAATGAAAAATCAGAGAGTATTGCAATTTGGAAGATTTCATATTTCATCAGAAATTTTTTAATTATCAAACATGCATGACAGAGTGTGAGCAACTACATTTTGAAATCCTATAATATGATGCACTGTATATTTTAATGAATAGATCATGACAACCCAGTGGCCAATTTTGCCCAACTATCGTGGGTGAGCCAAAAGCCATGACAAAGCTTGAGTGTGTGTTTCAAGAAGAAATTCACTATGTTCCAGGTACTGCCGAAATTTCTCAATGACAAATTCTACAATCTAAACACTCTAATTAATAAATATTTGAAGCTTTTCTTTCTTAGGGTGTGAGTGTTCGTGAAGCGATAGCAATAGGCTGCCGCACACCCTCAAATTCCTGACCTAAGACTGCTCCTAAAGCCAATCTACAAGCATCTGTTTATAAAATAAATTATTTAGAAAAATTAGGCATGTGCAAAACAGGAGGATGAATTATATCATTTTTTAAAAATGTTGAATGCCTTCTGTTAATCTTCACTCCCCTCAAAATTTACAGATTTTTTTAACGCAAACTGTTCAGAGGTTCTGCCTTTTCAGCAAGGTTAGATATACATTTACCAAATAACTGAATCATGCCTATGAAACGAGCAATTACTTTAGCATCACAGGGTGGAGGAAAATCTCTAATAGCGCGAGTACGTTTTGGATAAATAGAAATACCGTTTGCAGAAATGTTATGGCGAAGAAAGGAAAATTCCTGAACAGCAAAATAAACTTTATTATGATTAACAGTAAGACCGGCTTTTCTAGGCGTAATAAAATTTCTTAAAGATGCTCCAAATGCTGTTCAAAAGACTTAGAATGTATCACAAGTTCGTCAAGATAGTTGTACACATATTTAAATTTAATGTTATGATAATTTCTATCCAAAAGACGAGTAAGTACCTGAGCTCCAGTAGCCAAACCAAATGGTACACGAGTAAACTGGTAAAGGTTCCATGGAACACAAACGCTAGTAATAGGCTTAGACAGTTTTGACAGAGGAATTTGATGATAAGCCGCATTAAGTGAGTCAGAGAAAGATTTTGGTCAGCGCTTAACATCGAGGTCTTCAGCGCTGGTGTGGGAGGACATGATGTATGGAGCAGCACCAGAATGAATAGGTGGGGGAAACATGAGATCCCCGAGAAAACCCACCGACCATCATCCCACATGCGAAAATCTGGGGACCGACCCTGCCAGGAATCGAACCCGGATCACCTTGGTGGGAGGCGAGAGGTCTGAACTCTCGGCCACCGCGTCCGTAAGTGGCATTAAGATCAATAGTAGTAAAATACTTTGCTTTTCCAAATCAATTAAAAGCAGAATGCAAGTCCGGAAGAGGAACAGATTCAATTTCGATGCTTTGATTAACTTTGGGAAAATCCACCACCATACGATGTTTTCCATTAGGTTTTGGCACTAATAAGACTGGACTGGCGTATTGTGATGTGGATTGTTTAGTTACACCTTTATCTAGCAATTCCTGAACTTGATTTCACAAAATTTCCATTTTATATGGATGGCTCTTAAAGTACTCCTTATCAATTAGTTTGATGTCATACTCTAGTAAATCAGTTAGTCCTAATTTTGAGGTGAGAACGTTAGGAAACTGTTCACACTGAGTTTTAATCGCTGACCATTTACTCTTGATTGAGGTTTTAGTTCAGTTTCAGTTCAGAAATGTTTTGATTCTGTTTACAATATGAAAAAAAAAAATTGTCGTTGGGAGAAAATTTAAAAATAATATTCTGGTCTTGAATATCTAGTACAAGTCCGGGGGATTTCATAAAGTCAGCACCGAATATAAATTCCGATCGAAGATTTATGAAACAAGTCATTTATGCTTCCACGTAAAATGTCCAATTTTCTTAAATATACAACAACAACAAATTCGTAAAGCTGAGTGTCACAAGGTTCAACAGACTTTATCAGCTTTAATTCCCTTAAATTTTCATAAAGTTTTCAGCTGCTTCAGAGTCAACAAGTGCATTAATAGTTAATCGTCCTAAAATAACATCAACACGAGAGGTTGGAAATTTCTGAATATCCTTAACATTTGAAAAATTTGTTTGTCTTAGCTTCCGGGCTGGAGCCACATCTTGTTGGTAGCTCGTACCGATGTTTCGCCAACAAGACGCGGCTCCAGCCTAGAAGCCAAGACAACCAGCCTGACAATGGCCGCGAAAGCCTACAATATTCTATCATTTGAAAAATTTACTTGACACATGCTTAGTTGTTTGTCTTGTCAAAATATTACTGAGAATAAAAAAAGGTATTAAAAATAATGGCAAAGATTCACAGACTTTAATATGTGAACACTGTGTTGAGAATTTGCAGGACTGCCTTGATTACAAGGATGATCGCTCACATTTCTTCCCGCAGCCCTTGCTTTTGCCTGTAACTTGAAACAATTTGAAATTACATGACCAAGTTTCTTGCAATATTTACAAGTGATAGCAGATTTTTGTTCATAGCTAGACTGAGGAGGTTTGGTAGGCATTTCCAATTTGGCAGTAGTATTTTCAGCGGTGAAATATATTTTCACGTTTCTGGTCAGCATACCGAATGTTTTGAGAATGTATACACACCATGTATAATTCTGCAAAAGAAGTGTGTTAAGAGAAAAAAACAAACGAGTGCATTTTTGAGGCACTAATCCTTCCGGAATAGTGTTGACGATTTCACTTTCTGGTAATGTCAACCACAAAAAAATAGCAGCTTCTCTAACGCTACTTGCAAAGACAGACAGAGATTCGGTAGGTTCCTGTAGATGGTTGAACATTTTAAGTTGCTGTTGTGTAAGAAGTCTAGCAGGAATAAACAAATGTAGAATATCAGCATGGTACACATCAAAAGAAAAATGTTGTGAAATGGCTAATCTGGTTCTTCCATTGAGAGGACCTTGAGTAAATGAGTAAATTAACTCTAGAAGTTGTGCTTCTGGCGCAGTTTTGCTTTGTTGAAGCTTCACAATATTCTTTAAAAGTTCTAATAACTTTTGCACATGCAAACCATCATTTGCTGGTAAATCACGCATCATTCGTTCAAACGGGTGAGTAATTTTTCCAAAGACTGGTGAAACAAGGTTAGGTGTAGTTGGAAAGACTGCGGTGAACATGTGTGAATTAGTCCCATAAACAACATTATTGTGTGGAGAAGGTACAGTAAACAAAGGGACAGCTTAGTGTGACAATGAAAAAGGTACTCAGAGGTGTGTGGTGGCTTCAGAAGGGTTATCACCTAGATTAAACTGTGAAGGTTGAGAAAGTGGGTTGGTACCAGTTGTTGCACTGAAATCAAGGTTAGCAAGTTGGTGCGAAAGCATTGAAGTCTTGGAAGTTTCTCCTGTAGAGGTATGCGGTTGTGAATATTGAGCCTCAAGTATACTGAAGGCCTCAAACATTTATTGAATTGAAATTTTATTATTTTCCAGAGGTTGAACCTGGGATTCAGTAAGTTTTGCAGAAGACTTACATAAAAGGTTTTCTGCATGCATCTTTAGGTGGGTTAACCTATTTTTAAGTCTGGGGTACGTAGGAGAACTTGGATCATCCTCCAGGTCATAAAAAATATCTTGTAAAATTATGACCTTAGAAAAACTATTTTTGTATTCTTCATCAACATCAATAGACTCTAAATGTTTTAAATCAAAGGGTTTCTCAATCAATAAAGCTGCACACAAGGTGCTTCTATAAGAAGCAGCAGTATTTTCAGGTGCCTGTGTACCTCTTAGAGTACACTCATAATGACACTCATCTTTTCGCAGAAATTCAAGTACTATAGTTGCCATGATTTGGTATCAAAAGACAAAAACAGAGAAAAATTGTGTGTGCCCATAAGAAAACACAAAAAAACACAAACAAAATAACAAAAAACCCTAAATTAATCCTAGCGCAGACTGAAAGTGTGGTGCTGAGTGAATGACACCCATGTACCAAATTCCCAAAGCAAATAGGGAAGCAACATGCACAGCATGCATAAAAGGAAACACCAATTAACAACCACTAGCATCTACTTCCATTTTGTACTGCTTGGTTGAACTCCCCCAAACTTTACCAACCAACCCAGGAGGTCCAGGAAGGGTAAATCAATAGGGTAAACCGATCAAAACAGCTCCTAGGCCAGTCAAGCAAAGAAAGGGGAAAACAGCACTAATGTGGACACCAGTTGTTGATCGGGGCTCCTTATACGATGTCAGAGAAACGGCCGAGCCTCCTTTCCCCAACACTTCACATTAAAAAAAATGTCAACGACCACACAAAAATTAATTTATATTTAAGAGCATAAGAGCCTTTTAATATTAATTTTATGAAAATAGTTAGGTCTAGTAAATAAAATTTTAGTAAGAATTCAGAAAAATTTTTATTTAGTATATTGTTTTGAACAATAATAAAAAACTTTGCACAATGAGTATTTGGTGTATGTAATCAATACATTAACAACTAAGAAAAGCATGTATTGCTTAAGAATATCATATTAAAATAATTAAACAAGGGTATCTCCAATTATTATTAATAATCTTGCATTTTAATTTTACATTTAAACAAATTTTAAATTTTCGTGGTTTAATTAATTTTTGCAGAGCTTGTGATCGAATCAGAATTAAAAGTCTCAATGTATGTAGATAAATCTCAAATTTGAATAGCTAGTGCTGTGTGCACATGAAGTAATTAGGACGAGAGAAGGAAACAAAAAAACAAATAGGCTGGACTTTTCCGGCTATCCTTCATGGGGATACACTTGCCACCGCCGAGAGATGTTACTTCTCCATTTCGCCCATGTCTTCCGATGAAGGTACAGCAAATGGGACGAATGGAAATAATGTTACTTCTACATCGGAAGATGTAGACAAGACAAATCCCTCAAATACTGGATAGGTTTCCTTTCCTTCTACATAGCATAGAGTTAAAATCGAGTGGCGGTATCTGTTACATATAAAGGCCCTGCTACATAGAGACGGTGAGTCGTCAGTCGGTGACCAGTCGTTGCCATTCTGCCATCTGATTGGAGAATGTGACCATGACGTCAGAGTCGTTGTCGTGTTGTTGTCGGGGACGGTGGAGATGGCCAACTTTTATCTTTCACCGACAACTCACCGACAACTCGCCGACAATCCACCGACTCTCGATCATCAGATGGCCACTACAGTTTTTTGATTAGCCATATATATGCGCCACGAAAATTACGAGCCAATTTAAAGAGAAAAGTTTCTATTCGCGTCCACTACGATTTGTATTGAACTTATTTTAAAGTATTTACTGCACCATTTGCAACAAAATTTTGCAAATATAAAAAGAAAACCACAACTGGTGATTGAGCTGCCATCTGTTAAGAATTGCGGGAACTATACTCACCAGCAAAGCAACGACTCTCATTGTAGCACGCAGCAAGGAAATGAACGACGCCGACCCGACAACAGCACGACAGCGACAATCTCACCGTCTCTATGTAGCAGGGCCTTAACAAGCAAATAATTCATTTAAAAGAAGAACGTCATAAAAACAATGTAACAGTAGGGCGCAAAATGTAATAAAAAGAAAGAATAAAGACACCCTAGGCGGAAAACTTGTCGTATTGTGTCATTACAAGAAGATAAAAGACGCTAGATATTCAGCTGATGTTCACGTCATGATGTGTAAGAAACAACAAGGTCGAGACGAAGAAATGCCTAGAGGTTATAGGCCGGCCTAGAGTCGTAGCTACATGTGTACCAAAATAAAATTACACTAAAAATAATATTGCGACAGTACCGAATAGTACTTCCTAACATAATATTTTAAAATGCACGCATGTTTTTATAATCAAAACATGTCAGTTTTAATTTTAAGTTATACCACTAAAAATTTCGTTTGATTCACTTGAAGACAAATATGATTACACAAGAATTGTTCCATAACTATACAATACTGCCAGGGGCGTCATTTCAGGTTTTTCCAGGGGGGGGGGCAAGATTTTGTTTTCTGACGACAGTGGCCTTGTTGCATCTTTTTTATTAATTAAGCATGTATAAATTAGATACTTTAATAATAAAACTTCAGTTTTATGTCCTTAAGTTAGCATTATTTACATTTAAAAATACAAACAAATATATTTATACACAAAAATTCCAAATCCAGGGGGGCCATTTGCCCCCCCCCCTGTAGCCCCAAATGACGCACCTGCATTAACATCACATAAATAATTACCTGAAATTTTTTACAAAAATACTAAGCAGTTTACTGCTATTACAATTTTACAGAAGATTAACGAAATAAACAGTACTGGGGTGGAGTAACTTTGTCAATAATAATATATCTAGTTACCACTACGACTTTTTAAAATATGGCGCTGAGCGGTACATTGAACATTAGTAGCTGCAAACGAGTTAAAGTAATAATAGATGATAAGTGTGGCAAATGCTCAAAAAAGGTGAGAAACGGCATATATTGCGAGTATTGTGATAAAAGGTATCATTTTAATAAATACAGTGAAGTTAATGAAGACGTAATTCCGGAAAATGAATAGCAGTGCGTAGGATGTAAGAATGGCCGAGTAGAGGAAGCCATGAGTGTGAAGGATGTTGGTAACGAAGACAAGCTTGCATTGGTGATAAATCAATTGAGGGACGAAAATAGTTCCCTTAAAGAAATTGTTAAAATACTTCATGAAGAAATTGATCTGTTACGATCAGTGAATCGTGATACTCATGCAAGAATAGGAGGAGCAAGACATGATGCCGAAAGTGGAACCAGCCGGGGAAAATAGTCAACAGTGGTGAAAGGAAACTATCAGAAGGTAAATAATGTTCAGTGTGTGCCAATAGCAAATAGATTCTCATTACTAGAAGATAAGAGTGAAGTAGGCAAGAGTTTTGAAGCTTCCAAAACATCTGGAGTAAATGAACAAAGTAAAGTAAAACAGCAGAAGAAAAAAACGAAAGGAAAAATTGTAGTTTTTTCTGACAGCCTGGGGAAAGGGATGGCTAATATACTAAGAGAAAAATGAGTGATCATGGATTTTTAGGTATAGTTAAATCAGGGGCACATATGAAGGAAGTTGTGAATGGCATTGAGGAGGAAAATAGTAACTTTAATAATAATGACACTGTTATATCAATGGGTGGGATAAATGATGTGAGTAGAAATGAAGGGAAAAATGTAGTAAACAGTCTAAAAAAATCTTCCTAAATTAACACATACTAGTGTTATAGTTTTGGACATTCCACTAAGGCATGGCCTAATACCATGGTCCTGTGTGAATACAGAGATCAAAAAAATAAATGGGGAAACTGAGAGATTAGCAAGCTATTTTCAAAATGTGGTGTTCATTAGATGTAACAATCTGAACAGGGAAAACATTACACAACATGGGCTTCGTCTTAACATGTGTGGGAAAAATCAGCTAGCTAAAGAAATCATTGAATTAGTGGGAAAGAGGTTGGTAAATAGTACTGTAATTGTTGCAAAGCAGGGAAACTTGTAAATGTTATCAAGCATCAGTATAGATCATGTCAGTCAGTAATTACTTCACAACCTAAACATTCCCAATTGAAAATAAACACTAACGAACAAAAGATCTGCACTGTTCCAATTTAAAAAATTATACAGATATTTTGACAAATGTAGATCAGACAAATAATATTAACATTGTGCATCTTAATGTACTATCATTAAGAAATAAATACTTACTCTCGGAGGTGATACTTGATAACATGCATACTAATAAAAAGCCACATATAATCTGTTTAATGGAACATTGGCTAGCAAATGAGGAGTGTAGAAAAGAGTGGTTTTTAGGTTATAATATGATAAGTAAGTTTTGTAAAATAAAAATGGATACGGAGGAGGTTGTATTATGGTGCATAAAGGCATCGATGTAGATATTAAACCTTAGGATTCATGACAGAATGGTAATGTGTGACAAAACAATACCGGAAGCTTTGAATAATTACTATATAAATGTTAGTTCTCAATTAAACTCAAATTAAAATATATTAACACACAACATAGCTCTAAATATACTGAAAAGTTAATATAAAAATTAACAGGCAGCTCTTCAATCTTTATCCAATTACAGAAGATTAGGTAATAAAAATAATAGGTACTTTAAAGAACAAAAGCTCACAAGATATATATGGATTATCGAATAAACTTATAAAAGATTGTGGCCTGAATATAGTAAAGTCTCTAACTTTTTTGATTAATCAAAGTTTCAGAGATGCCGAATTTCCTGACAGGTTAAAATTTGCTAAGGTAATACCTATATATAAAAAGGAAGACAAAGAAGTAATAGAAAATTATAGACCTGTAAGTTTACTTCCTGTCTTCTCAAAAATTTTTGAAAGGGCTGCTTAACAGGTTGAGCAAATACTTGGAAAGAAATAATATCCTAAATAAAGAACAATGTGGCTTTCTGAAAAATAAGTCCACAATGACTGCAGTATATCAGCTAACTAAGAATATTATAGAAGTACTTGATAAAGGAAATATTACATGTGGCATTTTCAAAAGCCTTTGACCTGGTTAATCATAACATTTTATTAAATAAATTAAAACATTATGGTATTACAGATTTAGCCTTCAACTGGTTTAAATCTTACCTGGAAGAAAGACATTAAAGAGTACAAATAGGGAATGGCAATGAAACAATATCTGAGTGGGCTAAGATAACAGCGGGGGTTCCACAAGGAAGCATTTTGGGTCCTCTCTTGTTTCCTATTTATGTAAATGATCTACCCAAGGAAATTAAAAGAGCGAATACAACTCAATTTGTAGATGATACAAGTATCATTGTAAAAGAATATAATCTAACAAACTTAAGAAGTAAAACAACAGAAACATTTAATGTTTTAAATCATTGGTTTAGGGCAAATAAACTAATTTTAAATATTACATAAACAAAATTTACTCAATTTAGCAAACAAAGGTTTGAAGCGCTGGAAATACTACCAACTGATAATACAATGGAAGAGGTGACAGCAACAAAAATTTCTAAATTATACATCGATAAACGTTTAACATGGACTGAACATATTAATAATTTGGAAAAAGACTTTCTTCAATATGTTTCTAATTAAAATCTTTAAAAGAAATAGTAAACAACAGGATATTAAAATTAGCATAATCTGTACATTTTCATTTTATAATGAGGTATGGCATTGAATTATGGTGGAATGCATCGGAAAGTAAAAAAATCTTTATATTACAGAAGACAGCGATTAGAATTCTGGCAGGGGTTAACAAAACTACTTCTTGTAGAGAATTATTTCAAATGCATAATGTACGTCCTTTTTTAACGAATACGTAATATGTGTACTTAATTTTGTTTAAAAAAAAATGAAAATGATTATCTGAAGAATGAAGCTGTGCATAGCCATGGCACAAGAAATGCATTCAGATTAAGGATAAACCAACACTCGAGTACAATGTTTAAAAAGGGTCTGTATCACTCTGGTCTATGTTTCTATAATAAAATACCAAAAAGCTCAATTTTAGAAAATTACTGTAAAAAATTAATAAACTGCTGTGTGAATTGTTCGATACACAGTGTTTTTATAGTTTAACAGAAATTGATGAATATCTGTCTATGATATAAGTATAGTTGATGTCTATGCTAATACAATTCTGAACTAATGAAAGGTTTCTATGGACGTCATTATTGTCACATGTAGACTAAATAGGGTAAAGCCTGGATTATACTGTCATGATTCTATTATTTTGAGACTCCTGTCACAAACAATGTAAATATTGTTAAATTATGAATGTATTTCTTTGTATTTTTTAAAATATGTCTCTGTACTGCTATATTACTTTTAACATAAGAGTTTAATCTTAATACTTGTAAATTTTATTATTAATTTAATTTTTGTTAATAGAGGTGTTACCTGTATGTATATTGTAATCATATGACACGTTCTATAGCCCTATGACTCTAGCCATACTTTTGGGATCAAAGGACCAAGAAATAAATAAATAAATAGATGAACTAGACAAAACCAAAATAAAAAAACGACCATGTGCCAACAAACGGCACAATACTGAATACATTCTTGTGAAAATTTTCATTTGCATTGTCAATATTTTGTCAAAAATTTTATTTTCACTGTTAAATTGAATAGCTGAGACGAAAAAGATAATAATTCCACTTCTGCCAACTTTCGATAAATGGAAAACTTTTTTGCTACTAAACTGTAAGTTGTGTAGGAAATATTAGAATTAGGCATTGGTTTGTTAGGATTTAAGCAAATTCGACATTAACTGAAGAACATAATATCTTCTATGCACCAGAAGTTATTTGAATTCAATGTTGAAGGAATATTTTCCTACTTAATCGCAATGAGTAAAGGGTCCTTTAAAGTTTGATAAAACTATAATTAACAAACTTGTTTTCATAATACAAATGCATTTAATTACAAGAATAATATGTTCTGTGCAATCATATTTACACTATATTAATCAAACGTTTAAAACATTCCTGCCGTACGGTCACAATACAATAGACTACAATAAGAAAATAAACACTACTGCAGCGACTCTTGTGGCAAACAGCCAATCACGCCATAACGATGAGATTAAGAAGCGAATGATTACCTTTTAAAACTTATTTCAGAACACAAATTCCTATGGTGGTGTAAGGAATCATGGGATCTTTTCTTTCTTTATGTCAATCGATAACGGTACATACAAAGTACAACTAGGCTATCTCAGTATATTTTCGGTGAAATGTGGAATGTTTTCTTTTTCAACCCCACCCACCAATTTTCTGTCCACTTTTTCTTTTACACTGTCCCATTTCCTGTTGACATACTAATGATTTTCTTGGCTACTAAATTACATTGCCTACCTGAATATTTACGTTACTTGTCTCTTTACTATTGTATGCATACCACTAATGAAACTTTCAAAACTACTGATCTGATTGTTCACATTCTTTTTCTGATTATTTCATAATGAACTTCTGTTCTTTAATTAGTGATTCTTTGCCAGGAGCCTTTATTCATATTAATGTACACTGTAAATCAATCTTAATACCCTTATTCACAATCTTCTTGATGTTTGGCCAGATCAAAAGGACATCTCAAGGTGTGTGGCCGACGACTGCGTGGTTGCTCTTTGCAGTATCTTGATGTGGTTAGTTATGTTTAGAATGGTTAATTTCGTTCATTAACTAAAAGGTCCCACATTTGTGGCCATGTACAAGGCTAGAGAACGTGACCAACCGAATTACTTTCTGTGAGTAGGTCCAGTTTTTAAGAGGTCGTTATGCGACTGCCATAAGTAAACTGAGAGACACAATTTTTAATACGTAATTTATTGCACATTTACACATACTACTCTTCCTCGATTGCTGTTCTTACAGAATTGGTGGCAATTGGTAGCCTAATGGGCCCTACATAGGGTTGACAATTTACGAAATTGAACTTAAGCTCCTGGTAAAGAGCCACACTTAAGAAAACTTTTCGATCCCTGAAATCCGAACATAAAATGTTCCACATTATTATAACCATCATACATTACATTATTGTGACTAGAATTTTCTACACGAAAACTCGGACTTTAATATATAAATAGTAAAAAACATTTACAAAAACAAGCTGTTACTTAAATGCCCTAAAACGAAGAAAATTAACTTTTAATTAAATCAAATCTATTAATTTACTGCATTACATTTTTATATAATATGAAAGCTTGTCAATAGATTTACCTATTTTATAAAAAAACATTTTTTCTCGGAATTACTTATGTCAAGATCAAGTTACATATTGTATTCTTGTTGAACTTCACAGGTAAATTTCGCGACAAGCATGTATGTAATATAAATTATGTAATGTAATAAAGTGATGGATTTGATTTAATTAACAGATTATTTTCTTCCTTTTAGAGTATTTAAATAAAAGCTTATTTTTAAATTTTTTTACTTTAAATTTATTTAAATTTTATTTTTTTGTTATTTTTCCATGTTGTTCCCACGAGTACCAAAGAAATAACCGTCGACTCTCCCAGAGCATCGTTTAGAAGAGTATGAGCTAACATACAACAGGGTACGCCCCGGTGCCCTGAATTGGTACGTTCATAACATCATGTTTGATGCGCCCTGATACCACTCAGTCCTCAGCAAAGCCTCACCTTGACTTGGGAGTTTGGAGGTATGCGCCACTTATTTCGTCTTAAAATTTACTTGTGCCTAATGAATCACAGTTCCGGGATTGATTTTGAATATTTTTTCACCATCACTGAAATTTGCCCAGGGTGTAGGTCGATATCAGTTAAGACACGACCCTGCTAAGTCTTACAGTTTAGCCGGGCAGTAGTACACCATCTCCTCGAAGAGCTGAACGTGGACGTCATTTAATTCGTATTCTTCTCAGCAAACCCTTTCATTTGAGTAGTCCAGTTCCAAAACTTGTCTTGTCCACTTTCACTAAAACTGCGCAAATCGCGAAAAACTGATTTGCGAGCCCATTTGTTATATGGCCAAAGTAGTTTTTCAAAGTGTTTCTGTTATTGAATAATACGAGTTTTGGGAACTATCATCACGTCAACTTCAGCGCACGTTTAAAAGCTACACAAAACTGTTCGTAACTCATTTTTCCTTGATGATGAACAAGACGAGTTTTGGAACTGGACAACTCATTTGATACCCATCAATCATCATGGGAGTGCATATAAAATAACTAGTCTGCCATCTTGGGTGATCCGCCATATTGGATTTAGAATGTCATCACTTAGCTAACCATGCATTGTCATCCAATCTATAGGTGTATGTAAAATTTCAGCTCAATCAGTTGAGGATAACTGCTTTAAAATTCAGTTGCAAGATTTAACCCGAACAAACATACACTGCAAGTTAAATAAAAGCTTTTAAAAACCTCTAAAACCCTTGTAACATAACGTCAAGTAACACCATACCAACTTAACTGACTGGCAAAAAGCACGTTTTGTTTTTACTGCTTCATAATATTAAGTAATTTTTCAGTTGGCAGGTACCTACATAACTGAACATTAGCTGAATGATTATCTAAGGCTTATTTTAGATTATAAAATATGGAAATTAAGACCTTAAGACATATAACTGATTATTATTTCTACTAACAAATAAAAATTTAATCATTATGTCACTGAACTTGGTCGATTCACTGTTCGGATAAGTCCACGTCTTTTTTTTTCCAAGGCTAACATGCTCGAATCCCGTTATACAATGAAACATTCTAATTTAAATGAGAGTATGCAATGTTATTGTAAAGGAGTGAGTCTGGTTTGATTTCGGTAAGTGTGACATCCTTTATTCCACACTATACACCATACACGATACCACACAGACTTTCCTCGCACAGCACAGATTATGTAAACAATCTAAACTGCGCAGCAGGACTGTTGACTTCCGTGTATTCGATTTGATAGTGTAAAACCAAGTTTACGCACTGCGTTGGCCGACGGCAGTTGATGCGGCAGAACCAATGTACGTTGGTTTGTCTTCTTGTTTCCACACACAGAGGTACCACAGTGCGTTGGAACATGTGTTGTACTTGCATATCAACTTATCAGGGTCACTCGCATCCTCCGAGTTGTTAAGTATTTTTAGAAGTTCCATATGAAATTTTGTCATTGCTGTTTTTTGTATCGGCCGAGGACATTTGAAAGAATCTTCTGAATGAACAGTGGATAGTGTGGAGGTGGAGGTGCTTGAAAATTTGATTTAGGACTTTTGGGTGTCTGATCCGGTCGGCGTTTCTTCGTCTTGTTCGCCCAGCTCGTCTTCTGTCACGTTACCGCTAGTCCTGAAGAACAGTATATAGTATAAGATGTAAAAATGTAGACGTAGAGACTAACGGCTAACAGTAACATTTGCTCCTGACGGCTGTTTTACAAAAAAATCTGTAGATATGATTAATCCGATTTTTACTTATTTTATATTTACTTCATCTAACCTCCGTTTATTAAGAGAACTTTGCAAAAATTTGTAAAAATACTTTCTGTCGTGCTGATGATCAACTGTCGTCTTTTCTCAGAATGAAGTCGCAACTATAAAATACATTTTAGGTAAAAGGCTAACCAAAATCTTGAGCTAGGTTTAATACAAACAATAAAATCGCAAAATTCGTTTTCCTATTTCTCAATCGCCGTTCTTTACCTTTTATTAATATCTTCTGCACGTGTTATGTATTGCTGATGAGTTCATAGTTTGTATTCTATAACACCTTGTTGGGGGTAGCGATAACTTGGCTAGTTAACAGCAAGCCATTCCAAATATCGCAAGACCATGAACGAAGTTTATCTTTCCAGAATAAATTACCGGGAGTAAAATTAATTTAAGTTTTATTAGTTATCAAAGGGCTTGATTAACCATTTTCGAATGACATTTCTTTCGAACAGAAAATGTAATATATAATATCTATGCCTCTATGATTACCGAATATAAAAAATACTCGCGTTTTGGTTTGGAAATAATTTTACCGTACGAAAATCTCTGCGCGAAAGTTTTACGGATGTTAAAATTATTTTCAAATAAAAACGCGGGCATTTTTTAAATTCTTATTAAAGAAGCCTAGATATTATCACATTACACACTATTAAAACGACAGTTTTCCATTTTTGTAGATTTTGTGGTTTCAAGTCCGTATATTCTAAATATCTGTTTTTAATTCTTACTCGAAAGTAAAGCATACTACCGCATAGTGTTAAATAAAAAAATGCCCGCTGATAACATATCTACTCGGCAAAGAAATCTCATCGAATTTTGAGCAGCAGTTCAGATTTTATTGACGATTGAGTATTCCAGTCATTATATTAAGAATAATTATGTTTCACAGAATTATCTGATAATACTCTTCTGAGAAAAATATAAATTCGAATTTAATGTTATTTTTCAATGATTTCTTTGGAAAATCCTTCTCAAGAAACTATTTTTTGTGTAGTAAATATATTTGTATACATTACCATGATGATTTCAATGGTTATAAAAGTTTCTAGAGAACAGACTTTCTGAATTTCGCACCCATGTATGTTTCTTGTGGCGAGACATAACCTCCTAATTTCCTGTGCAATAAGTTGTCGTGCAGCCCTGACCGACTCTCAGTGACCATCAGTGCTCGTCAACAGTAACGAAACAATAACACCAGCAAATGTTTGTGCACCACATCAAATTGCATTATTAAAATATGATTTTAATTTATATCTCGTAAGATGCTGCATTCAGCGTAAAATACAAGGCACCATTTAAGTTGTAAATATTCGTAGATAACATATCCACATGAAACAATAAATAATAAATCTAGTGTATAATTTTTCTTGCATAACACGTGTGTCACCCCCTTACTTTTCACGGATGGGTGCTGAAAATAGAGATTTTTTTCTGTTATGAACTTCGTACTTTAACAATACATAATCTAGAAACTCAGACATTTAGTGTTAATTTCGTGATTTCGGCAGCATTTCTTGCAAAAAAAAAAACATCAGGTTTAACTACACTTTCCAGGGTGGTTACACCCCTTTCGAATATACTTAGCGTGTATGTCATGCATAATCTTTACGATCTCTTTTTTTCATGACGAAACATCTGTCGAAGTTTGTCGGTAGAGTTCAGCGCCAACTTGTATAATCACATATTGAACAATTTTTGTACTATGGTTTATAACATTGATTTGATGTCGGAGTATTTTGTCCAAGTTTTTTCGTATTTTTTTTTTAACTTTTACTCATAGTTTTAGTAATTTTTTTTGAAATCGTTAAGATGTTTTTGTCTCATGATTTTCATCAGTTACGCGAAGAAAGTTCTTCAAAATATTTTATTTACATTTAACTACTCCAGTGCCAAGTACCTATAAATTTATATTTTCATTAATTTTATGAGCATTTTTCACACCCAAGAGGCTTAACGAATACACAATTAACTAATAAATAGTTTACATTTACAAAAAAATATAACATTCATGTTACGTGTATCACAAGTTAAAGTGATAATTTTATTTCTTGAAGGTTATGCCAAAGAATAAAAATGTATTAGTATTTATCTCCGAATCAAATTAAAATTTTGAGTGGACAGAGAAATATTCTTCTGTTGTATTATGGTACGACATCTTATGGTGTTATCGGGAAAATTTAAGGCATATAGACCTATGTACCTTGTTGTAAAAGCTGGTTAACAAAAAAAAGTTTATAGCTACAATAACACGTAGTCCAAAGTACGACTGTTATCACATTAGAATATCTTAAAAATAATGGCAATTTTTGTAATTAAATCTAAATGTGTAAAAGTTTACAGTAAATTTAATATTTTCAAATATAAAAATTAAAAAAAAAATCAACTCTGCTCTTTGTTTACAGACCCTATATTTATCCAATGCAAGGTAATGTACCAATATGACTAAAGGCGTATTATGATTAAAATTATAATACCGGTACATTATTTACTTCTCTAGATAATGTAAACGTTGAATACGTTACTCACGAAAGTGTGGTAACTCCTTAAAAATTATAAGAATGTATTTTATTATCTGTTAAATATCTGTCAGTTAATGTTGTATTGGTTTATTGTGGTCAGGTGAAATATAGGCCGTTTATGGTAACATTTCAATCCGAATTGAACCTGGAGTGGACTGAGGAATCCAGATTGAGATTTTACTATAAATGCTTCGTTGTGAACTGAAGTTGGAGTGAAACAAGATAATCCACCCCACTGGTTGAGGTAGACTGGAGTGAAGAATCTGGATTGAGATTTTACTGTAAACACACATTGGACTGAAAAGAAAACGCGCAGGGCTAAACTGTCGCCATATTGCTTTGCTAGGTGTTGTTGTTAGGTTAAAAAAGAACCTAAAATAAATTGTTATTAAATAGAAAATCCTAAAGGCAAGTATCTATTTGTAAAGCAAAACTACTTTTACAGAGCGAAACGTAACAAAACATGTAGAATGTCTCATGAAGAAAAACCTTATTCGGAGCAACAATTATGTTTCGTTCGTCATCTGTTCTATGTTTCATATTGCCGCTGATAAATCGCTGGCGTGCAGTGCTTTACTATTATCCTTTTTCCTATAGCACTTTAAGCGTTGACCACATAACTTTCTGTATGGGCAGCATAGTTCAAAGTCTAACGCTTATTTCTATAGTTGTGTTTTTTAATCCGATTGTTATTTTACTTAATTCATCATTCTGGAAACTGTATTTTTGGCTATTATGTTTTCAGTCTACGTTGGCTTCAATTTCGCTTTTGTTTGTAGTTAAATCTAGATCGTAATATTTACCATAAACAAATTTCGTCAATCCATGTTCGCTACACATTCACTCCGAGTTGACTCCACTCCAGATTCAATCTGGATTGAAGTTTAACCCTAAACGTAGTATTAGAAGGCCATATGCTGTAACCTGTAGATGAGATGTGACAAAAATTATTCAGCGTTTATATGCATCGTTTTAATATGAGCTCACCGAATCGAGAGTCATGTTCAAATTTACGTAGGGGTGGTATTGAGCGTTCCCCTACATTTCTGTCCTATGACAGCAAAATGAAACAACGAACGCACCAGCGACAAAACCAGACTCTGGCACTGGTTTCAAAAACTGCTCTGTTGTACCTTCATGGATGCACAAACCCGCGCCCTCTTGCAGAAACTGTTGGCCTCAGTAGCGTAGTCGATTAGGCACCGGTCTACTGTGCGAGAGGTGCCTGGTTCGAATCCTGGTTCAAGCATGGCTGTTGTGTTGCCCCTTCACCTCAATTCAACCTCATCGGCTCTAAAGACGTCGTTGATAAGCGCCGTAAACCCCTCTCACCTGTCCTTCCTTTATGAAGAATCTGATTCAACATCTGGGCACATAGTACTCGTACCGTACATTAAAATTTTCAGTTATTCTCAAATTGTGAATATTTCACTTTAGTATAAACCGATAACAACCAAACTGGTGGGAAGAAGCCTACACTGAAAATGTGCTAGATAGCACATATGAAAATGGCTTAAGTATTCCTGGGTTTAAGTTTCTGTTACGCAAGTATATATTTGTAATGGAACTATCTAATTATAGAGTGTATAATTTTCTGCTTGCATCCCAATGATTTTGCTATTGACAAGATGTTAAGCCAGTTCGATATTTTAAGCTTATTGTCACTTTATCAAATTTATTTTCATGAAGATGGAGAAAAAAGTATCATTATTGTTACATTTAAAATAGCTTATTTTCTTGAATATTTACGAGTTACAGGCAAATCTAAAATATATAGTTAAGTCTGAACTTGAAAACAACAACGCTATAATTATTTTAGGAAAAAACCCTCCGATAAAACCAAATTTGGATCGATGTTTTACGGAAAAATTAACAAAACGAAACTGAAGTATACAAATAAACATACAATAAAACTTAATAATAAGAATTGAAGCTAGGCAAAACTAAATCAAACGAAGCAAAATAACTTACATCACAGCGCAACTTCATAATATTAATAAAGATACTTTTAGGGGCATCGAAGCTAGTATAAACATATTACAGCGATGTGGTCTGAGTGTTGTTAGGAAAAATGAAGCCACACTGAACAATATCAGGCAGTATGTTGCTAGATAATAAAATTTTAAGAAATTCAATTTAGTCAAATATACTCAGGGTTAATGAAGTATGCGAGGTCATTAGAAACTGAAATAGTGGCTTGATGGGAAATGGGGAACATATCGGCAATGGCCTCTAACTAGAATCTTTCCAAAATTCTTCTGGAGTGATCACGCAAAATAACTTACAGTACTGCTTCAGAAGAAATTCTTCCACTAAAGAGGAAATATACCAGCTAACGACAAGTGTCTTAAAAGAACTTGATAAAAAAACTGCCAGCAGTCAGAGTTTTCTTGTGATCTATCCAAAGCTTTTGACTGTGTCAATCATGAGCTACTTCCGAAAAAAAAAAAAAACTAAAATTTTATGGCATAAGGGTAAACTAAACAAACTCATACTCTCATATATATCTGGCAGAAAACATGTCTGTCTGAAAGAAGACTGTTACGCTGTTTATTGAATACCTGACAAAATAAGGTTCAATTATCGGACCCCTGCTATTCCTTGTTTACACAAATAACCTTTCAGACTGCCTCAGTACTAGTTGTATACCTACTTTGTTCTCTGATGATATCAGCAATATAATTCCTAGAAAATCAGAAGCATATCGCAATATTTTAGCCAACAACACTTTTGTAGAGTTAGATTCATGGTTTAAAATCAACAAATTAAACCTTAATACATATAAAACACGTTTTTTACAGTTTGCTACAAAAACAGTAAACAGCTATCTATGAACATTTACTGTAGTGATGTAGAAATCTGTGAATTTGACAACACAAAATTCCTTGGCCTTTATGGTGAAAGTCAATTTAATTGGAAGATCCACATTCAACATATTTTTCCAAAACTCAGTCTGCCTGTTTTGCGTTACGTAATATGGAAGGCTTATTAAATAGCGACTCGGCTTTAATTGTTTACCATGCGTGTTTCCATTCCATCATGACATACGGCATATGTTCTGGATAATTATAACCGTAGGAAAAAGGTTTCTTGCGTGGAGAAATGAGCCGTAAGGATACTACAGGGAAAAATCAGTCAGGATCTTGTTGATCGCTCTTTAAAAACTCGAAAATAATGACTCTTATATTGTGAATATATTTACTCGTTGTTGATATTAATTTATAAGACCCAAAACTCATTTCGCACAATTGAACATTTTCATCAGAATAATAAAGAAATAAAAACCTCGTGTACATGCCTCTTGTCAACTTGATCCTACAACAGAATTGACCTTCATACACTTCCGCCAAACTGTTCAACAAAATTTCAAGGCACTTGCAGGACATGAGTTTTTCAAACATAACAATGTATAAAAACACTCATAAAGGAATTACCAATATCCTATTATTTCTGTTCAGTCGAAACATATCATGCAATCAATAAGCAAAAGTGCATACAAGAATGTAAGATTACTGGCCACATTTTGCGTGTACTATTTCTTTCCATTTCATGTGGTGGTGTCCTATTTGGACAAGAACAACATATTGTTACTGAACTACAGTCTATGAGTGTATATTTATATATAATATATATACATATATACACAAACACACACACACACACACACACACACATATATATATATATATATATATATATTTGTGTGCGTTTGTATATATATATATATATATATATATATATATATATATATATATATATACACACACAGGATGTTCACAAAAACACCGACAAACTCCGATATGTGATTCCTTGTGAAAATTAGCGTGAACTTTATAAGACACCTGGTCGCAATCGTAATATTAAGGGAGTAATTTGCCTTTGAAAATCTAATTTAAAAAATTTAGTTTTCCCACAAACCGAACACTGAAAAACGGAAACTGACGAAATTCAGGATGTTACTTTGTGACAATAAGGTCGACAAACCAACACTAAACGCCAAATGATACCTTCAACCCTTACGGAAATAAAGTGGATGGCTACCCTTAAGTTTCTGACAAATGTTTTAACGTCAGGATAATATGACCTTTAAAAGTGAGTTATTGAGTAATGTGACCTTAGTAATAAAAAAGGTCATCTTGTAGCAACTGTCTAGGTCGCAAATTTTTTCGTGAAAAACGCACGTGAAGTTTGGGCGTGGTGATACAGAGCCTAACGCTGGCAACTCTGCGTACATGAGTTTAGTTCTAGCCTGCAACGCCACACAGACGATGGAGGACGTTCAATATAAATATAATTTGCCGTACCATAAATAGCTCACATGTTCCTGGCTCAGTTTGTGTGTGTTTAAAAAAACAATATAAATGTGCAAGTAAAATAATATGAGTATTTTATTCGGTTCGTTAAATTGCTCACTAAAACACCAGCACTACATTAAACATTTGCATGTCAGTATCAGCACAAATGTAGTGTACAATAATGGAGATGCCTGGGGTAGTCTCTTCTTGTTTATATATTACGATTTACGTAAAATTGTGAGGTTCGTTAACAGTACCATTAATTCTTCCGGTATTAAAACACACACCATTAAAACAAGTTGATCCAAGGTAGAATTTTTGCCGTAAATGTCATTTAATAATTAATGAGTTTTCACACTGGGCTACTACAATGTTTACTACAATAAACCGTTACGCACTGTTTAATAATACAGTGCTGCACTGCTTGTGCGTCACTGATGTCACATTGTTTTCACATGCTTGAGGGGTAAGGAAAATGTGTCGACTGACATGAAATCGCGTAACTAATACGAGATTGTGATGTAGAGGCAGTTTGGAGCCTAAAATTTGGTTACAATCTTACAGCACGACTTTTCCGGTACCGATAAATCCAAACCGTCCGACACTGTATCAGAAATCTGTGTACTTAATGTTTAAATTCCCAGTACTATAACCGGTATTTTTTTTCCTGAGCCTGAACCTGAGTATCTAGGATGATGCCGTTTCCAGCCGTAGCTGGCTTAATGTGCTATTTGTTTTGTCTAAATAATCACTGTTAGAAACCTTACGCAGTAGTGTTTACTAAACATGCAGACACGAGCAACCATTTGAAATCACTGTATTTTTACTGTGTTAGTTTTGAAGCTTGTAGAGTTAAAAAACACTTAATACTACTCAATCAGCGTCCTTACAGTATTTATTTAAAGATTATTATTTAAGATTTCCTCAAAAAAGACTATTTTAGTAGTTTCACGTCTAACCAATAACACAGTGACGCACAAAAGAACTTATGTAGGCTCGTAAAGTTAGTTACGTGCGCTGCATAATTCTTTCTTATTATATGGCCTCTGTTCTTTCGTTTCGTAGTTGTAATTATGAAGGTGTTATGTTTGGACACGAACGTGGAGAAATTATAACCGTATGCCAGCATTAACAGATAATAATGTCGGGAAAAGAAGTATCATGTGAATTTGTTTCACCATAAGTAGAGCCACCAATTTTTGATAGTAATATTGCACCAAATTTTTCATTGTCTTACACGCCCATCAACATTGACAGCGTGCCTTTTATGGTGGGCGTGACGTATTTGACGGTGCAATAAGAGCCAGTTGTACTGCGACAGCACACGTCTATGATTTTCAAGTAGATCACCGAGATGCTGAGAGTTAAAAACGTCCAAACACTGACCACGAAGCAGAGTTACAATTCTGCCGTAAGGCATTTAAACACGACGATATATCATATTTAACACCCGCGGCTCTAACCATAAGCAACGCGCAAGAATGCAAGGCTGTTTCTATTATTTTCAGTGTTTGGTATTGAGAGGTGGCACATCATCGAGGTCATACAGTACCGCAAACTTAAAACGGTACCTTGATTGTATGCTCATTTTGAAGTGGAAGAGCTTAAAATTCCAATTTTTTTCATCTCTCTATGCATGTTGCACAATTTCCAACACAACATTCTGGCAGAGAAAACGTGCCTATCAGTACCACAGTAGCAAGTACGTCACCAATTTAAATGGCTTGGTAATTGTTAGTTTTCAACTATTCCTGATTAAAATTTTAAACCGAAATTGCATGACGCATATTAACAATGCCAAAAAGTAAACCATAACCGTCATCACACGCTCGCATTATGTTAAGAGCCACTTACTAATTTTTGGTTTTTACATATTAATTTTTCTAAAACGTTGGTCCTGAGACTTAAACAGTAAAAACTAAGGCAAGTAAATTTTTCTTTGACCATGTGTTTTAAAAGTTTAGTTATTTTATTGTTTTACTCCTTCAATAATGTTATTTTTTCTTCTCAAGACAGTATCAGTATTGGTATCGGCAATATCGGACAGTGCCTGAAAACAATATCGGCTCCCCTACATTTTACAGTAGTACCATAATTACATAAAATTTTTAATTGTCTATCTTCGTGCACTGTAAAGACGTGATACTTACTTCACTAGCACACTTATCATTTTTTTAAACACTCACAAATTCAGCCAGGAACAAATTGTCGGTTACGGTCATGTGAACTAGTTATGGTATGGGACATGATTTTTATAGTGAACTTCTACCATCGTCTTTGCAGCGCGGCGGAATAAAACAAACACTCATGTACACAGAGTTTCCTACGTGCTAGGCTATCACCACTCCTAATATCACGTGCGTATTTCACGAAAACTAAAGCGACCTGGACAGTCGCTACAAGAGAACCTTTTTTATTACTAACGTCACATTACCCAATAATTAGAGGTACGTAAATTTCGCAGATACATTCCAGGTCAGGCTGAACGCCAATTATGTATACTTCATTGTCATGTCTGTGACTTGCTGGTGGCTGTTAGAAATGCGTTTGACTACTGCAAGCCAGTAGTAAATAAGGAAATAATGCGAAGTGTTATCGCTTGCTACCTGCTTGTACGGTTATAAGCCAATATATAATCGATTGTGGCCAGTGGTTGTATAGGACTGACAATTCTATGCTGCTGCCAGATGAATCCGCGAAATTGACGTACCTCTACCAATAATTCACTTTAAATGTCATACTGTCCTGACGTTAAAAAAAGTTGTCAGCAACTTAAGGGTAGTCACCCCTTTTATTTTCGTAAGTGTTGAAGGTATCAATTGGCGTTTACTGTTGGTTTGTCGGCATCATTATCATGAACTGATATCCCAAGTTTTGTTAGTTTCCATCGAGCAATGTTAGGTTTGTGGGGAAATTAAAGTTTTAAAATTTGATTTTCAAAGGCGAATTACTCCCGTAATATTACGGTTACGAACAAATTGCTTTGTAGATTCCCTGCTTTATTTTTTACAAAGAATCACTTTCCAGAGTTTGTCGGTGTTATTCGTGAATATTCTGTATATGTATGTCCAGAAACAAACACCTAATAAGAATATCATACGAAACCTGGACTAAATTGGAGACGAAAAAGTTAGTGGTAAAATTTTGTACGACGACATTTTATATGCGCAATGCCGCATCACTGAACGGAAAAGTCCCCTCTTACGCTCCACGATCAGGTATTATTTCATGTATGTTACGTCAAGTAAATATAGAATCATGTTTGAACTATTTGGGATTTTAACATAAACCAATAATACGCAGATCAGAACAGTAGTAGTAAGATAAGTAAGATATTTGTGGAGCGTAAGAGGGGACTATGTTCAGTGCGTTGTTGCCACATTGTGAAAATAAAAAGACAACGTACAGCATTTTGCCACAAACATTTTCGTCTTCATTTTAGCCCAAGATTCGCGTGGTGAGCTTAATAGGCGTTTGTTTCTGGACAGACTGTATGTATGTATGTATGTATGTATGTATGTATGTATGTATGTATGTATGTATGTGTTTATGGGTGTATGTATGTATGTATGTATGTATGTATGTATGTATGTATGTGTGTATATATGTATGTATGTATGTATGTATGTATGTATGTATGTATGTATGTATGTATGTATGTGTGTATATATGTATGTATGTATGTATGTATGTATGTATGTATGTATGTATGTATGTATGTATGTGTGTATGTATGTGTGTATGGGTGCATGTATACTTATTGCAAGAGCCATTTATTTTTCTCAATTTCTCTTCATTTAATTATGTTCGATCAAAAATATGTCATTTTTAGTATCAAATACATTTTTTAAAGAAGTAAGGGTAGTGTCACCCTCTTTCAACGTGACTGAGGTGTGTTAAGTGTCCAAATATTTCACGTTATTATAGCTTTTAGTAAAACTGTTTCATAACCAGAAATTTGTTTGTGTCAAGCAAGTAGTTTCCTAAAAAATATAACAATTTTTCATATTTTCTTAAGCTTCGGAAGCGCCTGCAGCGCTTCTTACGTAGGCCTAAGCTGAACCATGGGTTCCCTACATCGCAATTCTATTTTCCCCTCAATAAACACCAGTTAAAGTTTGTCGGTATGTTTTACATACACGTTGTATATAAGTTAATTTATAATGTGTTCAAACCAATTGTATTAATTTTATAATGACTTGTCCAGTAATATCGTTGTACAAAAATGTACACAAAAATATCTGATGGATGCAATAAACTAAACTGTACTATACTAACAAAAATGTTAATCAAGATAACCAAACAAGGAAACCAAGATACGAAATGCCATTTTACACTCGCAGTAGGTCCTACGTTTCAGCACAAAGCATAATTTTAATATCTAGTTACAAGTGAGGTTCAATTAAAATATTTCATAACTTTTCCTTTACTTTTCTTTTAAAGAGATTTCAAAGAAACTTAGTATTTCCTTTTGTAGTATAAATAACAAAACTATACATAAAGGATTAAAAAATTAAGAAAAATGTGATTTGAAAAATATATACATATATATATATCTTAATGTTACGAACGGCATACTTTGATCGTTCTCTTCAATGAAATGTTTCTTTGGGCATTGCTACAATAATCTATAGTTTCATGAAAAAATAATCTTTTTTAAATCTAATTTTTGAAGGAAAAGAACTTACAAAGTATTATTTCGTAACTGAGAAGTGCATTAAAGATCACCTGAAGTCTTTAGATACCGTAAAACGGGGTGATAAGAAACTTTCGGGAGAATAGAAACATAACTTTAAAGCTACATTTTCGGTATTAATTCTGTTTTCAAAGTTATGTTTTTAGACAGGCAAATTAAAACAGTTTACATACAGTAGATTCATAGTAATTATAATTTTTTCAAGCAAAATGTGTCAGCTAGGAAAGTATTTCTAATTTCGTTTGTATTCAATCCGTTTTATGGTAGCCGTCTGGGTGGACGTATTTTGACGTTCGAGGCGTAGAAGTGCGAGAACTGTAAGGATGACACGACACATGTGTTACGGTTCAACCTTACGTATATTCCTTTTACAATATTTTTATGCACTAAGTTTTCTACACCGAAAATGGACCGCAAATAGTACAATTTCAGCAATTACTGCCGCAGGAAAATTAACTTTAAATAATAATGGATGACTTGGAATATAAACGCACTTGTAACATTCTATGAATTATATCTCTAACTGGACATGACTCACGTACGTAAAGTGGTTTTCGAAAAAAACTCCTATCAGCGTAAGTTCGGCACAACGCTCGGCGGACTCGGGTCCGACTCAGTGTCTCTTCCTATGGGTGCACCGCAATAGCAGCAGTGTTGCGTCTGGTTGGGCTGTAGTGGAATTAAACACGTACACACAGAACTGCAATATTTCCTGCGATGGGCAAAACATGGTTGTAAATAAGAACCTTTTAAATATTTCGGTACATTTGCTATGTTCGCGCACGTGAAGCTAAAAAACGTGACGTTATATTCAATATTCAGTTCCAACTGTAATGAGAGATGCAAGTGAATACCCGTGTACTTGCTCGGCACCTACGCTGCGCTGGTGCAAACAGCGGATATTGATAGTTAGTCGGGGCCTGGTAAGGCAGACACCATAAGGGGAATGTTAGATGCTAAATTATGTTTATCTATTTCCTGCAGTAACGTGTGTTTTAAAATACTTTTGGCAAATGTAGCAATTTCATAATAGTGTTACATGTTCATCTTATTTTAGACTTGTAATCATTATTTAAAGTTAATCTACAATTCCCTTGAAATGAATCTGCCTGACAAATTAGTTTAAGATCCCATTACTATATATGTCAAGCAGTTTATCAAGCATACATCCTAGGTCTTGTCGAAGGGAAAATTTTGATAATACAGCTTCAATAAATGCAATGGCTAGAAAACAGAAAAATACAAGTAATTATCTAACACTTCCCCTTAAGTGGGGTATACACCGGGATTTAATTTTCAGCATTTGTTGCGTGGAGACAGTGAAGCGATAAGGTTCAGCTTTTCACACTCAACGGCAACAGCATCGCTTTCATTCGCGGCGTGCAGTGTGTTCGCACTACTCTTTTTCCTATGGTACTTTAAGCGTGACCATATAATTTTATTTGTGGAAAGTTTGTAGTAAAGTCCAACACATGCTTCCAACGTTGTATTCTACGAATCCAGTTTGTATTTTTCCAGTTACAGCTGTCTAAAAAATCCGTTTTTAGACATTTTGAGGGGTTGCAAAAACATGCTTCTAATAAGCATGTTGCATTTTTAAAATGATATAAGCCTAGTTTTAACCGCGTGTTCTTTCCGTAGATAAACATATTCAGAATACGTTTAGCTGTTTCGCATAGAAATGAATGGGCGCGGCACTCTACAACACCGTTCATGAGTAAAGTATATATTAGCTTCTAGGAGTTATCTTGTTAAAAATTCCTAGGCTTGCTGGTTTGAGCCCTGATAGCTGTAAAGTTAAACGTTAAACTTGTCTGCGTATATCATGTAATAGCGAATGTACATATATTTTTGTGAGCACGAAATTGAGTACGCACAAGATATGTGCCTCACGCAGTGCACGCGGGATGGTTGGTGGCTGTGTCTGCATGCAACAGCGTCATTTTAGGTTTTTCTTGGGAGGGGAGGGGGGCAAGATTTTTTTCGGCGACAGTGACCTTGTTCTATCTTTTTTATTAATTAAGCATGTATTAATTAGAAACTTTAATAATAAAACTTCAGTTCGATGTACTTAAGTTAGCATTGTTTAAATAACAAAATTTAAAAAAATATATTTTATACATATATAATTCTAAATCTAGGGGGGCAAAGCCCCCCCTGCCCCCTAAATGACGCCCCTTTCTGCGTGCCTGAATATATTTAAGGAGTTTACTTAGTAGATTGAAAGCTCTACCGGCTAAACTTATAACCACGCAGTTGAAATAAGCATTCGGTGTTAAAATATTGTTCAATGGCCAAATTAAGAAAAAAAACTCTTAGCAAGAGAATTTACCAGTAGCGACGCATTGCAGCGCAAGTGAAGAACAAGTAAAACTGGTTATCATTTTCACGTTTTGTTACAGTTGGAACTGAATAGGCGAGAGAGTTTTACGGCTTTTAACAAAGAGGTCTTAATAGCCGATGAGGGTGAAATGAGATGTCTGGGCAACACAAAATCCATGCCCAAGCTGGGCTTGGCTTCTTGCACTTATGTGTGTGCGTATTTAATTCAACTAAAACGCAACTAGATGCAACGCAGATACAAATTTTGCGTTTCACATACTGTGTATATAATTTCTTGTACACATGATATAAACACCATTTTGTTCACCTGGACTTGTTGCACCTTGTGTCATGTGACTGGTTACCGAGAATACTATGTATTTGTCAGCATACAAAACTTGTACAGATGCTAGTGCAGGATACGAATGGTTATATTTTTCGTTACCTATTAAGTCAAATGTAAACCACTTTCATATGCGCATAAATTATTTTCAACCAAATCTCTAACACAAGACGAATTACTAAAAAAATTCGCTGTAGACGAAACAAGCTCACTGTAAAAAACTTACTACAATGTTTAGAATATAATTTTCCTAACCGCAGTATGGGATAGGTACCATACTTCCGTCTTGTAAATATGCAAACTTTTACAGTTTTTACAATACAAGTCTGTAGCATACATTTGACTGTTTTATAAAAAAAAATTAGAAGTGTTACCATAGACGTCTAGGAAACAATTCTACCATACCTACCTTCTTAGCGCTCCTATACGAGCGTGTGGCAAATTTACGAACTGTTTTTAGAGTGGGAATATTATCTGAACCTACATTATGTCACTGAAATAATAGCCTTCGCCTCTATAGAAAATATTTACATTATTAACTACTATTTTTATGTTACATAACAAACCCAAATTCATATTTTATACACGCAGTCAACTTATGTAAGGGGTACACCTTACTGTTCAAGGAAGTTGGCCATGTGTGACGATCATTCAGTTTGACAGGATGCCAACTAGTACACTATCTAGCGTTAAATTTCGCGTGCACATCACATGTTCTCTTGTTGTATAAGAAGTGGTACTGTCTTGAATAAGGCATTATGTAACGTAGGTGTGCCTCACCAATTGCATGTTCTATTATACTAGACACTGTTGTTACCATTTAAATAGTAGCATGAAAATTAATTCAACTGCTAAACAATTATTAATGCAATAGCTCAAGACCTACTAATTCGATAATGTCATGAAAATTAAATCTCAAGTACAAAATTTCAAGAATGCTGATCTCCTGTCTTATCTCGCCGTACCAGTTTGTCAAAACCTTAGTGTCACAAATATGGTCACCTAATTACTTTTAACATGACTACCACATTTGGGCCCAAATTTAATAAATTGTTTAGGCCTAGACATCTGGTAACTATAGCATTTTTGTAAATCTTGTGATAAAACTGAACGAAAATTATACGTGAGTCTTAATATTTAATTGATATTATTTGGTAAGCGTACGGCTAGTATTTCAATTCATGTAATTACAACTATTTTAGGTTCATTGGTTTTAATTAGGCATTAAAGTAAGAAGCCTATTGCACACCTTTTCTACTTTCGAGCGTGAGTTTCTCTATAATTTTCGTTTTTGTGAAAAATTTTCAGGAGAATTTATAAAAATAAATCATCCGTTATGTTACAAACCTTTTTTTATGTATTAATACATTACAATTTATGGTATTAATGAAACTTCGTCAGGATTATGACTGCTATTTTCTTCTACTTTGTCAGCATGCCTGGCGTCCCAGTTCTTCAAGAACTGTACAATTTCTGTGTGGCCAAAGGTTTCTGCTTCATCAATAGGAAGATTGCCCCACCTGAAACAGAAAATATGAAAGTGTTTTAATTTATAAAACTTCATTTTCACAGCAGATATTAGGCAAAACAAAAATAATTCCACACGACACCAGTGGGTATTAAATAATTTAATAAAAAAGATACTTAATTTTTTTTATTTTAAGATCATATTAACTGGCCAATTAAATGCAATTAAATGATTACATTTTAAAAGAGTACTTCATGAAACAAAAGTTTTACTTAAAAATTACATTATTGATTTGTCTCCATGATTCGGTTACATTAATATGCCTATGAAGTTAATAAACAATGGAGTATGATAAATATCATCCAACGTTCTAGAAATATAAGACATTATAATAGATATCTGATTATATTCGTACAACCACCTCGTTTTAATGTACAAACAACTTATAAACAATAGCACTGCTTTGATATTTATTTCAAAGATTTAATTACATCATATAGATCGATTTAGTCCCCTCGTGTGCTCCGCAAATACCGCAGAGCAACTGTTCTGGCCATCATAATATGAACACGGGTTTAAATACTTCCCGGATTAATCTTCACTTCTTGTCTTACGCACCTGGGTTCTGAAATCATGTTCCACTCAATGTGCATCCACCTCGAGCACAGGTCACAATTATAGTTCGGAAATTATCTGACCTAGAAGGATATCCACTGATGGATAACACTTATCGTTAACTCACACAATTCAGTACCACCGGTTTACAACTCCAGACATGTAACCTATTAGCACCATCGAGGTCAAATTTCCACAAGCAGCACGCTTTCCCCCACTACGTCCTCATCTCCAACCTCCCCACACCAGCTGTGCTCTCCGCACATTTCGGAACGCGAAAACTAACGGCATGGCTCTAATCACAACCGCTTTTCAAACGTAAATACTATTTGTAAAATATAACAAAATGAAACAACTACTTTGCTCTTTTCATCTATGTGCGTGCTTGCTTAATGGTCAGTCGAAGTAATTATCTGTAAGGTCAGAAATCTTCATGAAATAAGATATCTTTGTTGTGTGTATCGTCAAATCCCATCTCGAAGCATTGGGGGGTGGGGGGAACGTGAGATATGACAGTGCCCCCTTAGCAGTTGGGCATGACCGACGAGATTCATATTTATGTGCAATATCTAGGTAGAGAGTTGAATTTCATAAAGCTAATGTTTATGTCACTGGTACATATATATATATATATATATATATATATATATATATATATATATATATATATATATATATATATATATATATATATATACTATAGGGGAGGTTTGATATGGAGCCAGTTCGCCATGCGGTGAAGTCACGTCCCAAGCCACCATGTTGGATATTCGCTTTGTTAGTAACATTGACCTAGACCCCAAGTTCACCAAAGGTCTAATATTTCCGAAAAAAAATCCAAAAACTCCATAAATATCTACAATATCCGAAAATGTCACATTATGTGCATTCTTCCTTGACACTCCACCCTGATTGTGGCCGCTCTTGTGTTTCCAGTGGTATTATTTTATATAATTATAGAGGAAGCTGTAACGTTTTTTTTTTCACATAGAAAATACAATATTAACACTATTTAATTGCTTTGGATAACGGCAACAACCTTCGATGTATTATTTTCTTTCATAACCAAAATTTGGTTTTTAAAATTTTTGGATAGGAAATTTTTGTTAAAAATCTTACGTGTAAGAAGTCCACCTTTGGACCGCTCACAGTGTACCATTCAAAGAAATGGCGGACGATGTTTGACGTTTACACACTTCACTTGGCGACTGAATTGTTTATGTTTGAACATGAAGTTTTACATCACCTCTCTACTCCCTCCTTACTTCAAAACAATGTCCCTCACCAACCACCACCAACATCAACCCACCCACCTCTACCCCCTCCACTCTCCACTACAACCCCCCACAAAGCACACCACACACTCACCTTATAATTACCACTCCTCCATTCTACCTTCGCCCATTTTACATACATAAGTAGGACTTCTCCTTTCACTGCTTTGTAATTTACGTACGATCAAGAAGACCTGCAGTCATTATTATGTAAAATATTAGGAAATTAGAGCTGGCAACCATATAAGATTAGGTATGCCAGTATTATAAAATAATATTTTCTATGTGAACTCTACTTACTTGCTTGTTTGAGGTAAATGAAAGGAATAGTCCTTTCGAAGGTTTACGTAATTTTACACTCATAATTAATAAAATGGTAGGCTAATATTTATTTCAATAAAATGTAAACTGTACATAAATAATAAGTTATTTTTGGGAAAATATATTCATTTTATTACAAAACCGTTCGTACTAATATCCGCAAAAACATTTCGGCCCTTAGTGACTAATAAAATCTTCTTTAAATAGACTTAGAAAGGGCCTTGTAGTTATAATACACATAACTTTTAGATTAACAAAAAAACTAACTTTCGTACACTCCGTGTCGTCGCACTGCGAACTCGGATATGAAGTCAGCATACCAAAAGTGTCACCGATAGTTCGATGACTCTGTTGCTAACATGACCAAGCACAGATATGAAAAGGTTGCAATTTCATCAGAAGTGGTTACCACCTAACTCGAATAATTTGCTATTTTAGCCGATGAGTTTGACTAACCACAGAAAAAGTCTTTGGTTCAAATTCAATCGTTATTACTACACATAAAAGAAGAGGACAATAATGTAAAAGTTGAACATGCATATTCTATTTCCTACGCCAGTTAAATCTGGTTGAACACTGCTGTGATATAGACTTCCCGAATAATGTTGAATTATGTATTTAACAAAATTAGGACCTTCAGGCGCTACACATGACGATGCACATTCCCTCGTAGCTGATTGCATTCTCATTCAGAATTTAAATACGCAATAATATGTAACATAGTAAGTGTCGTTTGACAAAATCATTCAGTCAAATATAGGAAAAACTAACCCAATTCTAAGCTATGTTTAGGACCTATTTCTGATGTGAACTGAAATTGTTCTATGTTAACTGTATATGAACTACCTGAACAAGGCTCTAGCCTGAACTTGTTCTTTTTGACAAATGTTTTGTATACATAGGCTACCTCAATATTTAGTAATATTTCATACACACAATTGAAAAGTAATTTAGCTGCCTTGAATGCCCTTCTGATACTCTCCTACTCGTATTGTTCTGGTTTACTACAGCACCATTACAACCATAAATTTACTAACTCCGATATGTCAACATAATTTACAAGTCTCGATTATATAAGTAACAAAGTGAATTGTTAAAACCTGGACCAGGGTTAGAATAATACCTCATTGGGCGTGACTTTTTTATAATCATCAAAGTCAACGAGGAATCAGTGTCCTTCTTACCATTGATGACATTTCTCTGTCGCTACTGTACGAAGACTTCTGAAAGAGGGAGTAGAGCAGCAGTGCTCGTAAACACTAGAATAGAATAAATGTGTGTGAAGTCTAAGCCTATGCCAGTATTAAGAATTGTTTGCCATGAAGTTCGACGTGAGTTTGCAGGTTTTGGCACGTCAAATAATAGGAGATACTGTGACAAGTTGAATATAACTGCCAGTTTAAAATGTGTACGGCTGAAGTTAATTTGCTTGTACACATACCAAGCACACTAGATGATTATGCAATCATTTCAAAGAATCTGCTTTTCGTGATATTTTTAAAACCATGCGTAGTTTCTAAATTGAAAAGTACAACAAAATACATATCCAAGTAACACATAGGAATATAATAAGACAACTTGTAAAGGAAGTTGTGAAAAAAATAGTTCTCAAAGTTTGGAATGACGCTGTAAACCAGAACCATAGAATCAAGGGATTAGCAAGAGGGCATTTATGACTGCTAATTTAATTTTATAGTGTGTCTGGAATAGTAGTAAATATTGATGTAAGTATAGAAGCCATTTGTCAAGAAGTAGAATTCTACGTATAAAACGTTTCTGCTAGGGGTCTGGTTTTTGTAGATTAAATATAGCAGATAAGGAATAAGCTCAGATCACATCAGAAACAAACATAACTTACGATCGGGTAATATTTACCTATCTCTGATTGGATGGTTATGGTTACGCGACACAATGTCATTGCTTGGTTAATGTCTGAATAAGAGTGTTAACATTCTATTACACAAGCAGGTGAAATTGAATGTTGATCTTCAGTTACGAGTAAAATCACACTGGTAAATATAGCACCCTAAATTCGGCATGCTGGTAAAAATTATAACATTATTGGAGTCGCCTTTATTACAGTAGTACAAACTATCACATTTAATTTGCGTGAGGACATCGACCTAGCAAGCTGAATATGTCGATTCAACTACTGCACCACTGTCTCCTTCGGATATAAAACATTGCGATGTGAGTTAACAGTAATATTGCTTGAACTAAAAACTTCTGCCGTCTCGATTACCTCATCGGCTAAGACAACGAATTATTCGGGTTAGGCAACGACCTTTTTCAGACGAGATCTCAACCTGCTCGTCGTAGCGGTGTCATAAAAACATCGGTGCAATTATGCTACGCTGACTTCATATCCGAGTTCGCAGTGTAACGACGCGAAGCTGATGAGTGAACGAAAGCATGTTTTTTAAGTGCGCAAAATGTATGAAGTGAAGGTCTGATCGGACATAACATCATTTCTAACACGATTTAAAAGAATATTGTATATATTTCCAAGGGCCTATATGTTTAAAACCACGTACTAGTATATGGATTTGACAATAAATACAATTTATTTTAAAATTTGGTGATAATGTATTTACTTTGTACTTATGAGAATGAAACTATGTAACAATTCTAAAGTATTGTTAATATATGTATACTATGTTACATGAAAAAAAATTTAGACCAAATAAAAAAAATGTTATTTTATGATACGGACATACCTAATCCAATATAATTCGCAAGCCATGGACATAACATGCTCTATTAATAAGTCGAAAATATGATATAAGTCTTTTCGTTATGGTGGGAGAATTGCTATTTAGAAACTAGAATTTAACATTCGATTTCATTAAAAACCAAAATTGTTTGGTGTCTCTTTGTTTTGACACTATTGAGTGTGTCGTTGTTTATTATAACGTGGTATTAAATGTTATATTTAAAGAAATTGGTCAATTATGTCATGTAAAATTAATTGAATTTTAGGTAATCATAGAAGTTGCGCCAACATTTGCAAAAATTAGACAAAACTTGGGTCAGGTGACCACCAAACACCTCTCTGAAACAATGAGAAAACCTTGCTAATATAGTCCTAGTGGCAGATGGAGAAGTTAGTAGGCAGTATTAAACTATAAATACGGTCACATATTCCCTGAGGCTGTTTTAAGAGTCCGTATTAAACACTATGCACCAATGCATTGTTCTGTTATATTAAGTTTTTAACCAGTAAAAGAAACTGAATTACAGGGAATATAAAATTTTTCTTACCTGTCTTTTTGATTGTGCGGAACTTTGCAATGTTCTAGCAGGAATTTCACACAGTCTAAATGACCCTCAGCTGCAGCAAGATGCAAAGCTGTGCGGCCATCGTAATCTGACAAAGTCATGTCCATACCCGATAGCCTGTGCCTGTGGAAAGAAAACCGCTTATATAAACCTACAATGTATAGTTGGAAAACATGTATACATTCAGTTTTACTAAGTGCGTTCCTCTTTGAGAGATATTAATAATAATTCATTAAAGTTTTACGGCTCTTTAATATTGTGAAATATCTTTATATGAACAACTTCTCGTGTGATAAAAGTATTTTGCTTTTACAATAACACAAGCTAAGCTTAAATAATAGAAACATTTACCTAATCCAAACTTATAGGAAATGCATGCTACTGAGTGTATGTATAGATAATAACTTTTCATTTATTATTTTATGGAATGTGTCATTTTAGAAGAATAACCTTTAAATAAATAAATTTAACTTTTGATGATATAATGGTAGTAACAAGTGTTATCACAGAAGAGAAAATGTTGAAACCTGACCATGAATTATTTAACAACTGGTATCGAAATTGTAATCACACCATACTGAAGATTCTGTAACAAATCATGGCCTAGCTGCTATCGTATTTACCCATAAATGAGTGTAATATGTAATAATATTACCGGAATGTTTTCAGTCATTATTTTAAAACGAGCAGTACATCAACAAGTCTACATAAAACCAACGAATTGCTTTCATTAATTCTTCGTCTGTAAAATTTTTTTTTGCTAATAAATTTGAAACAGCATACATTATTTCAGATACCCTACAAAAAAAGTTGCATGGCTAAGTAGTGTGTTCAAGCTAGAAAAAAATGGAATAACTATATATTAGCTTAAATATTAAAAATCATGACTATATATAAATATTTAACATTGGTTACGTTCGCTGCTGCGCTATACATTCAGTTCGGAAACTAGCTAGAAATATTTCTGGAGAATATAATATTCTATTGGAAAATGGTGACTGCTACATGTTGCAACTTAAAGCCCAGCTCAACTCGTATGGGGGTTAACGGGGTGCTGTCTGATGTTAGAAACACACACGGTAGAAACATATACCAAAGAAACACAGAAGACAGAATGTTCTAAGCAATGCCAGTTCTTTGTTATGTGTTTCTAAAGTATGACAGTTCTTAGATGTGTGTTTCTATTATAGACTGTTCTAAAGCACGTGTTTCTATAGTATACCAGTTCTAACATCTCTGATTCTGTTGTGTAATCGTTCTAAACTGTGAATTTCTGCTGCATAACGTTTCTAACGTACATGGTTCTGTAATACGTGATTCTAAGTTGTGTGTTTCTGTTGTACGTTTGTTCTAACATGTGTGTTTCTGCTGTGTATTGGTTCTAACATGCAAAATTCTGTTGTACAACGTTTCTAAAGTATGTGGTTCTAAAATATGTGGTTCTAAGTTGTGTGTTTCTGTCATGTATTTGTACTAACATATTTGATTCTACTGTATGGGTGTTCTAACATCTGTGGTTCTTACATAAGACGTTTCTGTCATCTGTGTTTCTAACAAATGTTTGTTCTATACAGTATTATGTGTCACTACCGTGTGATTGTTCTAACATGTGAAATTTCTAATTTATGTTGTTTTGGTTGTGTATTCTATTATATGGCAGTTCTAAGTTGTGCGTTTCTAACGTATGTGTGGTTCCCGGGGTTAACAACCTTTAACATTCGATTCAAAAATTCGTATTTCCATAAGATTAAGAAAAAGGCGTTGTTTTGAACGTTGCTTTATGTTGTCAACATCTGTACCACACGAAAGAAATATGTTAAAACCGTCCGCGTATGTATAAAACAAAGACGTTACCACCCTACAATTACAACTTTTTTTTTGTAGTCATTTGTTTTGGATGTTTGATATGGTCGTCGTACCCACTACATCCTATTGAACAAAAAAAGATACTGCTGGTGCAAGTAGTCAGCAGTTACATTTTACCTTTAAAAACGTAAATAAATATGTCATCGACGTCGTGAAAATGCCTGTGTTTACGTAATACTACGCGCACGCGGTGGTACACATCGCCAGTAACTGACTAAGGGCGACTGAAACATATGATCGTTTGTAAAAGGAAACTGTAGGTTCTGGTAACTTGCAGCAATAGTACTTTTTATTTCAGTAAGATTTACTGGGTTCGACTGCATGTCAATAGACTACGAAAACGTTATATGCAAATAAATGGACGAAACTATTTATTTACGTTGGCGGATATTTTTTCTTGTGGTTTAGATATTTAGAACACTAAACCATATTCAAAAGTCCAAGAATTTATCCTACACTGTTTTCAAAATCTCGTGAAATAAACGATTCTAAACTCGAATTTCAAGGGCGATTATTTCCCTTTCAAGCTGATCTAGGCTGTCACCATTTCACACAAGGATTGGCCTTCTGAAATTTAAGGACGAGTTAACGAACAACTGGTGCTCTTTAAATTTAACAGAGCTATTGTTATTTATTTGTTACTTCTCATTCACTTACACTCATGAAAATAGCACGCAATTCCATACGGGATACGCTGAGAGCATCATCTTGGCTTTAAAAGGAACCAGTACCCGCCGTTTTGGAACAATGGAACTCCTGCTTTTAGTTTGGCCTGTACATTTTCTATTGTGTTTCAGACATCGAAATGGCACATGACATGACTCTGTACGATGTATACAGTCGGCATTGCTTGGCTACTAGTAATTATACTACATTTGTCACCATCCACCGATAAAAACCACATCCTCCGGAAGATAACTAACCACAAATTAAAAAGTTAGTGGATGTTACAATTTCATAATGCTTAAGAAAGTAATATTTGTGTTTTGTCAAACTTAAAATTTTGATAGCCTAAATCTCTTTGTATGGAACTTGAAGTAGAAAATTAATAATTCAAAAATCTAAAACCTATAACCCCTTAATACATATTTGCAGAATAGTTTTATTTTGCTAAGAAAAATAAATACGTCAACCTGTATGCTTCGAAATTCTGTGTGATCGGCTCGTAACAACTGAACTACAATAGCACATTAATAATATTATTTTTTGAGTTTTTAGGGTCATATTTGTGATATTTTAGACACAAATTGGAAGAACAGGCGAAAATTATACAAAATCTAGGAGATACCCTAATTTCTGGAATCGTAGAACATGTGTATATTTGAATTTATTATGTTTTAAGGACGTGCATGAGCGAAGTGTATAATGTGCGAAATGATGTGTATGCTCAGCAATGAATTGGTATCAATTGTACAGTACACCTATAGTTAAAACAGCAACGAACTGCTCTCTAATTTCTGATGTCAACAATCTGGCTTTTCGAATACTTTTGAATAGGTTTACATGCTTTTAAATTAATATAGCACTGGAAGAATGTGGAGGCACTGCTAGATTCTTTAGTGTCAGGGAACAAGGACTTGGGAGTGTAGAAATACGGCTGAATTATATTCACCGAATACAAATAATTAAGAAGTAATACAGATTCATGACAACGTTGCAGTTCGACAGAGGTGAAGGTGAGAAAGTTTTACGGCCCTTTAAAAACGTCGTCTTAAGAACCAATGACGGCGAAATGATGTGAAGGGACAACACAATTCGCATGCCCGAGCCGGATTCGAAACAAGGATCACTCGTACCACGTAGACCGGCGTCCAACCGACTATGCTACGGGAGCGGCATAACTCGAGAGATAGACACCGTTAAAATATCATCAGATATTATTTAGGAAAGCAAGCATGTTTGCATTTCTATTGAGCTCCAACTTTTCCAACATATTCAGAAACAGGTAAAGTAAATAGCCCAGAAGCCCACATTTCAAGTGTTTGGTGGTTTTTATGTTGATGTGGGTCATGAATACCTCTTCATGGACGAAAATGCTCAACTTTACGGTACAACAGCTGTCGCTGAGATTATAAGTGAAGATTCCTGCCATATTGATCGGTCTATGGCCAATGGTTATTCTAAATCGTGTGGGACGTTATCAGAAAAAAAAAACATTGGTGGCTCATCACATCACCAGCAAGGATTCGATCATTACTACTGTAAGCATTTGTCATTACGTCTCAACAGTTCGTCAAACACTTTCTGAGGATGAAAATGTTGTGGACATTCTGAATTACAGTCACGGAATGTCTTTACGATTTCAAATTTCCTTTATTGTTGCCTTTCACGTAAACGTTTATGTGATATTGCTGTACTTGGCAACCATTTATGGGGAAAATATTTGCACGAATGGAATTTCCTTTTTGGTCGAAGTTTAACAACTTTTCCGGGTTGTTAAAGCTATACGTTTTTGGTAGATTTTGCATTTGTTTGAAGCATTGCTGTACCACCGTGCATTAAAAACTTGTCCCGCTTTTTATTGCTGCACATCATTGTAATTTTATAGGCCATAGTTTAACATTACATCAGCACATTGTCACATTTACGTAAGCTTCTATTCTAATTCCTCCAAAGCATATCTTCAAAATATGCTTCTCCTGTTAGAGTATAACCTCAGGTAATTGCAATGTGAACAAATATAGTAAAATTTTGTTTCACATAATTTATTGACTTATCCGAAAAGCCCTAAACTATTAGCATTTGATTAAACTTTGTGTTTTACCCTACACCAATTTTTTTTGTGCATCTGAGATAACCTTGAATTTATTTTTCGTAATTGAATGACAAACATATATTAATTTAAAAAAAAAGATGTTTACTAGGAAATGTGTTCATGTTCACTAATACATTAAATTATGCAAGTTTTCTAGGCAAAAATCGGAAATAAAATACAAATGTTATCCAATTGCTTTTTTGATCTCAATTCAAATTAAATATTACATTATTATAACTGTGCTGAGTAGCGACATTCCCTTGATTGAAAACAATATTTTCGGCAGAGTTCTTGTGTACTGTCACTGTTTAAACATGTTCAGTGTTATACCTAAAACCCACTGCAATAAATTTGTTATTTACAGTCAGTCGCAAAAATCGTCAGTTACATGAATAATCAACACATTGGTAAAGGATACTAGTAGACTGTAAAACACATGAGATGAATTCTAGCAGGAGTATTGTTTTTGCATGTATATGTTCAGATATTGATATACAAGCAAACTGCAAGGTAACCTGCTAGGATAATAAAAGAATGTAAAAAATATGAAAACTGATCTGTAACTAGATTATGACTGTGAAGTGACAAACTTGCAAAAATCATTGTATGTTTAAACATAAAATTATTAGAAAAATATTCCTATAAACAGTTATACTAAAAACTAAAATTTTCTTTTCCTAGTTGTAAAATGTCGGTGATGGTGGAGTGCAGTGGGACGTCTTGCTCTAAACGTGATTCCCTTTACTTTTTCTTAAACTTTCTGTTATCTCTTTGTTAGTGTGACTAAAGCATGAGCTCTTGGGGATATGTTATTTGGGCCAAAATGAACATTTTAAGAAGTAGGGCCATGACATTGGTCGTGGCAGGTGACCTTGAGAGTCATCAATAAGAAATCATGTTTACTAAATGACATTTTATTAAACTCGTGAAAAACATACGAGACACGGAAAATATACATGTCTACTTTATTGTTTTTGTTTTTTATTATCACTACCGGTAGCAATTTCGGTCTCTAACAAATTTACTCAACGAGACACCGTTGCAGACATGTGATGGCTGGAATGTGAACATGACTTTTTTCCGAAACAGATTTCCAGCTGTATTTCGTAAGAGGTATGGTATAATATGCTGAAAAAATTACATTTACTTGTTTATTTGCAACAAATTTGCTCCCAAACATTGTTGAGCTACATAGCACTGTTTCCCAGTCAAGATGCAAATATGTTTTCTTTGTAGTACGGAATAAGGTGTCGTGTAAGTGTTTCCGGTAGATGCACGCATGAGTGCAACACTTGCAACAGCTTTGCATTCCAGAGCACTTATGAGTCTCGAGTGTCTTCTCTATTGACATTTGGTGAGTGGAGAGGCATTAATGTTCTGTGTGAAGAGTTTTCTTGGAAATTGATACATTGTGTGAATAAAATTATAACATAACTACAGCGAAGAGTTCTATTCCGGCAATAATTGAAGTTGCACAGTGATTATTTTTATTGTTGAATATCGGAGGCGAAGTTATAAAGGAATAAAAGTCACACAAAAAGGAAGACAATAGATAAATGACGTTACAGCAGCAGCACTGCATTCTTAACAAAGTGTTATGTATTGAGTTAGATTAAGTGGTTGTCATATGTTGTCTGGGAGAAGTTCGCATGTACTGACAGTGTGCGTCAACACAGCCAGTACCGATGGCGGCATACGCATGTATGAAACATAACAGTTTGCGACGAGGTTAAAACGATTTTAAGAGTGGTACAGGGCTTACAGAAATGGCTTTAATCAGCGCCAGAGGCGAGTTTGCACCCGAAAAAGAAACCTGGAACTCGTATCGCAAATTGTTGCAGTTTTATTTCATTGTTAATACCATCACGAACGACGACGCTAAGCGGGCGGTATTTTATACAGTAAGTAGGTCGGATTTGTATGGTCTGATGACTTCATTACTATCACCGAAACCGACAGATTCGGTACCCCTCAAGGTCGTGATCACCAAGCTAACTGACCACCATCACCCGAAACCGAGCGAAATCGTTGAGATGTCGAACTTTCTGAAGCGCGACCAAAAAAAAAGGAGATACAGTTGCGATATATGTTGCGAAGTTGAGGCGGTTAAGCACATACCGAAGTATTCCAGATCTGGATCTCATGTTGTGCGATCGGTTGGTTTGTGGGGTCAGGGACAAGGCAATACGATGGGCTCTCCTCGTAAGGATAAACAGATTCTAAAAGAGGCTGTAAACATTGCAATGGCATTGGAGGCGACATGAAGGGACATGGCCGATTTGCGAGGCAGTGCATTGGCGAAGGAAAATTTGAATAAGATGCACTGTGTATGCTGGGGAAGCAAGAACGTGTCGGGCATGATTACGGCTAACAGAGCATCAGAGGACAGGCAAAGAGGCTCGGGAAAGTTTACCAGTGTATCAGTGAACAGACAAAGGAAGGAAGGACACCAGTTGTGTTGGCGGTGCGGTGGTACACATGCAGCCGATAAGTGTTGGCATGTAAACACAATGTATCGGTTTTGCAAAAATAAGGGGCACATTGAGCGGGCATGTATCACCAAGAGAAAACATCAGGCAGGTTCAAACTCTAAGAATCCTCTCCCCTTTTCAGAGGTGTAGGTTCCACAGAGGATGTTCAGCATTGTGAAGTGGACTTGGCGGAAGGTACTGGGATAGAATATAATATGTACAGCATGTAGGAACAAAGGACACCATGGTGTGTGGAAATGCGGTTAAATGGGCAACTATTAAGCATGGAAGTTTACACTGGAGAAGGCCGTTTAATAATCAGCTGGCAAACCTACACGTCACTGTGACCCAGTGAGCCACCATTGAAGAAAGGGATCATAGCACTCTGGACACTGTCCAGCAAACATCTAGAGGTGTTCGGCCCCAAGGAGATGCTGATGCAACTTAAGTGATGAATATCAGTTAAATTTGAGTTATTGGTAGTGCAAGGAAGAGGCCAAAATTTGTTAGGACATGATTGGTTTGCACCACTAGGGATTAGGTGTGTAGGATAGAATAAATTTAGGGAAGACCTAGCAGGGTAGATTTTTAGTGACTTTTCAGTGATGCTCGAATCTGATGAGTTAGAAAAATATGTAGGGCCACAAGTTTTCATCAAAGTGAAGGAAGACTGCGATCCAGTGGTCAAGAAAGGCCGGTCAGAACCTTTTGCATTGAGAGACAGAGTGTGTCAGGAGATTGAAAGATTGGTTCAGCGAAGTGTTTATGAGCCTGTTGATGTTTCGGCCAGTGGTACCTGTGTTAAAAAGGGATAGAACAATCCGGTTATGAGGGAACTACAAGGGAGCAGTGAACAAGATACGTGTCACTTGTGTGTATCTGTTGTCGTCAATGAATGAAGCGTTAGCAGTGTTGGAGGGAGAACAGTTGTTCACCAAGCATGATTTAGAGGAAGCATATTTGCAAATAGTAGCCGATGATGCAAAAGCAGAACTGCTCACCGTGGACACGGTGAAAGGGTTGAATAAAGTTAAGAGATAAAATTTTGGGGGCAGTAGTGGCCCAGCAATATTCCAGAGCTTTATGGACACACTGCTTGCTGGAATACAAGGTACTGTAGTTATACTTGATAATATATTGGTATCAAGGGGATGGAAGGAAGAGCACTGGAGTCGAGTATGGAAAGTTCTTGAATAGCTACAATGTGCAGAACTCAGGCTGAAAATGTCCAAGTGTGTTTTTGACATGGATTCAGTTGTATTCTGAGTGCACAAAATTGACAAGGTATGGATCCATCCTTTATCCGGTAAATTTGAGGCTGTGCATGATGCCCCAGAACCCGGAAGCAAGAAAGAGCTCCAGTAATTTGTTGGGTCTCTGAATTTCTACAAAAAGGTTCTTGCACAACAAGGTAGAATTATTGGAGCCACTGCACAGGCTGTTAGATGCAAATGCTCTGTGGCACTGGAGAGAACTTCACAGCAGGGCATTTCAACATGCCGAACAGCTGCTTCAGCATAAGCAAGTGTGGATACAATAACCTTGGTAAGCCTGTAGTGTTGACATGCCATGCATCGGATTATGAGGTAGGAGCGATACTAGCACACAATTTCGGTAATAGAATAGAAGCTCCGATTGCATTCGTCTCTAGGATACTCCAGAAGAGCGAGCGGAACTACATGCAGTTGGATAAGGAAGCACTGGCCATAGTTTTTGTGGTCACCAAGTTAAAGCAATAATACTTGATAGGTAGGAAGTACAAGATAGTGATTGATCATAAGCCACTCGGTCGGTTTCTTCACCCAAAACAGTCTCTTCCAGAAACTATATCTCCCTGGCTGTTGCGATGGACCATCATGTTAGGAATGTTTGATTTTGAGATGGAGTAGAGGCCAGGACACCAGATACACTATGCAGATTCTCTGATCAGACTACCGCTCTAAGCAACAGCAGTTGAATTGCCAGAACCAAGTGATGCCCCATGTTAGAAGCCTCAACAGAAGTCTTAGTAGATTCTGCGAGAATAGTGGAGGAAGCCAGTAAAAACATATTGTTATCCAAGGTGCTGGAATAAAATCTAAGTGGGTGGCCAGTGAAAGTGACGGCATAAATGCAACCCAATTTTTTTGCTTAAGCAGGAACTGTCAGTGCAAAAGGGATGTTTTAGGGTGAGACGTGGTTGTAATTTCCCAGTAGCTGCATTCGGAGGTTATGAATTTGCTGCATGCTAACCATGTTGGAGTTGTGCGTATGAAAGCCATTGCCCACAGTTATTTTTGGTGGCCTAAGCTGAATGCTGCAATTGAACAAGCAGTGAAGGAGTGCATCAATTGCCAGCAGTAACAAAATAATCCACCCAAAGTGAAAATGGCTTCTGGTCCAACACCAGATAAACCTTGGTCTCGACGATGCACCGATTTTGCTGGCCCATTTCAGGAAGCAAACTTCTTGATAATGATTGATATATACTCCAAGTGGTCAGAGGTTAGGCCATGAGTTACCCGATGTCATCGTGGCAGATAATGGGACTGCATTCAAGTAGCAGGAAATTGCCTTATTAATGAAGAATAATGGAAAAGAGATGTTATATCTCCTCTGCACCACCCATACAGTAGTGGGATGACGGAAAGAATGGTGCAGACTGCCAAACAGAAGTTACGAAAAATTGTTGTTGGTGATTGGCGGACATGATTAGCTCTAATGTTGTTGGCATGGTGGACAACCCCACGAAACTGGGGCGGCAATACTTGCAAGACTCCTGCTGAGTTGCTAATGGGGCGACCACTCCAAAGCATAAAATTTTCTCGGGCGCAGACTTAGTTCCCCTATGGGGAATATTAAAAACGACTGTTATTGAAGTGTTAAAACAACAGGGAGACGCACGCTTGAGGTGGCTTGCTCGACGGGGCGTTAAGGAGACCGCCTCATGTAATAGCAGGATTTGGTAAATACACTACTGTTTTCAACTATACTATAAACATATACACAAAATTATTTATAAATCGAATCAACATCCACGCCGTAATATCAAGATATCCATTCGGGAAACTGGCGTAATTCCTACCAGTGTAATGTCTAACAGCGTAATGCCTTACTCACTTTTTTAGGCATTACGCTTTTAGACACTACGCCGTTAGGCATTACGCCATTTGGCATTGCACCGTTGGGCATTTCACCGTAAGGCTTTGCGCTATTAGGCACTACGTCGTTAGACACTGCGCCATGAGGCATTGCACCGTTAGGCTTTGCACTGTTAGGTACTGCGCCGTTAGGTAGGTTAAGTAGAGAAAACAGTACCAATATACTGCTAAGTCGCATGATGTCGACACATTGACTCCGCTGTTTCCAGGTCAAACTTCTAGGCCACCTATCTGAAAAAAAGTCAACGGAATTTTGGCCCGGCATGGACAAACAAAAAGAAAGTGGAGGTTGGGGAGGGAAACGGCGACGCTAGATAAGTTCTACGTCTTTCTTACTGGGTGGAAACGATTGCCGTTGTGCCAACATCGAACTGTACCAGTAAAATGTAAATGATTAATAATAGTAATAATATTAAGGGATATTTAAAACAGGTTAGGCCTACATACTAAATTTAGTCTATTCTCTACGTAGTGGGAATAATCAAGGGCCCCTGATTTCGAGAAAAGAGTCTTCCACAACATTGTTTAAATGCCTTACGTGCACGCCCTCATCTCTGTACTTAACTGTTAGCATATTGGGATTCTACCCGCTTGTCAAAGACGTGTGGTGTCGCAATAACGTCGTTTTGATTGGCACAGTTAAATCACAAAGACACGATGCTAATAACCACGAAGCAGAGTTGCAGGTGTACACATAAGGCATTGAAACAAAGTGGTGTTAAAATTTTTTCGCGAAAATCAGGTATATATAAGCATACTTTTTTTCCTTCAAAAAACTGATTGAGTAGCCATTTTGATATTTGAGTTATGAAAAATGAGGTAAAGGTTTTTTTTAATCTGGTTAGATTTTAATGATTTAACGACTAATGTCAGTCGTTGCTTAGTGTTAATTTGATGCATATTGATTGCGAATTACTTTTAATAGTCTCATTACAGTTACCAACATATAATTAATAAGGATTTTCGTACATTTAAGTGGTTTCATGAGTTGATTCTAATAATAATAGTAGCCTATATTATTATTTCTGTACGAGAAATAATTAACGTGCAGTTAAATTTAAGATAGTTCTTTCAAAATAATAATTATCATAATTTTAGAAGCTATGAATGTGTAACAAAACGATAGAACGTGCAAAAATTACAACTATCGCATAAATTTAAATTACTGAAATATAACCATTCGAACTAAAAACATTTTTTAAACCTAAATGAAATATTTATTTTCAATCTGAACTTTAAAATGACTATAAATTTGCATGTTTTTAAGATATTAATACAAATAAATAAGGCCTACGTTAAAATATTAGTGTTGGAAATAAACTTTTTAATTTATCAACTAAAACTTTTTTAATTGTTTTGTTCTTGTGTGCTTTTTAGACCAGCAATTGTTAATAGACTCAGACCTGGCTGCAAATATGAAAGATTGCTGACTCTGCACTCCTTGTATGATAGTTGGTACTTAAGAAACAATCCTTCATTGCATTAATTATGTCTCCAATGGAAAGCTATTTTTTCTTTTCAGCGTACAAATATATAGTTTAGTAGGTATTTCCTCATATAAGGATAATAACTTTATGAATTACTTGCACCTCCGTTAAGTTGCGTATGAGAGTACAACTCATTCCGTATATTAACATACATTTCTTAAATTTTACCATAGAAAAGCGTCCTAAAATGAGCTTAGATTTCTGAAATAGATTTTTATTCAAGCTACCACAAAACACACAAACTCCTACAATAATTATCCTTCTATCAAGGTTTTACAGTCTTGTTAAGCCACCAAAATTTTTTTCTACATTTAAAAATAGTGAAAAATGGCAAGCAGTGTACTTCCTTGAAATACAATAAAAGCGAGACTATAACATTTATTTACAATATTTGGGTAATGTCAAAAAGGAAAAAAAAATTTCACGACGGTTTACTTTTACATATTGTATTAATAATGTTAGTGATATTAAAACCACACGCCGAATATGCAAGCAAAACAGCAAACTTTACTAGCCCAAAAATATGCCACATTGCAGTAATAAATTGTTTGGAATATAAAATCTACATTCATTCAAACAGTATTCTGAAACATTTAACGCAATGTCTCCGAAACAAAATTGTGTTAATTATAGACGGAGTATACTGTATAAGATGCCACACAGATATGTATTTATTCGGGATCCGAGATTGAAACTTCTTATACAAAAACCTATATTTATGGTGAGTTATTCAGTTTCATATCCATATGTTGGTTTGCTAAGTGTGGATTGACTACCAAGTTCAGTGCTTGAACCCAACGTATGCCCAGTAACATTTATTAGTAGTTGGTAGAACTTATGCAACAACTGACACACTAGGATACACTAGTAATATAGTGGGTTGGCAAAGAAGTAAGGTGAATAAATGGCGATGGTTCCTTTTCAAATATAGCGAATTATTTAGGTATGAAACGTATTTTCATTCTGTAGACAATGTTTTGATTTGGTTAGATAAGGGCTTAAAAATATTCGGAAGAGGTTACGTAAGCAGTGTCGACCTTGATAAATTGTTCTTTCTTACGTCATTTAGTAAACTAATCTAACAGGCGGGCAAGTTTGCAGACAGAATTATGACAATGCACCAGCTTCTACTCTTACGAGGTGGGTGGGACGGTTCACTATCTCGAGCTGATGACTTTTTTTATAATATTGCCATACCTGGCCTGAAATGCCTCACTGGCTGATGGATATACGCCAAGGAGAAACGAAGTACAACCTACCTGCACGAACTGTCTCAGTCGAATAGAACCCGTAGAGACCGACAGCATTTAAACTCATCACAGACGTGTTACTATAATGACATCTCGTGTAATAACTTGCAGTTTGCCAGCAGTCAGAAAACCTACCACTTTTAACCTATGTTACAGAAAGCTGGGACTATCGTATTTGAAAATGCTCTCATGCCACCAAAAGTGTAACCACCAGACAACCTATTCTCGAAGGTAAACATTTTATTGGTGAACTGGTGTTTCTATAAGATGAATTTAACTGTAACAAGACATTACTTTAAACATGTCGTTAAATATAACATACTAGTCAGGAAATAAAATTTTATACATTGTGCTGTTAGGCGCTACACCGTTAGGCTCTGCGCCGTTAGACATTGCGACGTTTGGCATTACGCCAGAACTAGTTCGTTTTAGGTACTACGCCGTTAGGAATTACGGCGTTTACTTATTCATTCTTGTAGCACCATTAAAAACTGTGAAATACCATTGGCTAAGAATGTTCTTTAACATCATATTACAAAGTAAGTGGACATATTTTCAACACAGAAAACCACACATACGTCGGTCTTAAGTCGTAAATATATTTGCGTAAGCAATAGTGTTATCAAAGTGGATAAACATTAATAAATATAAAATGAAATATAGTTGCGAATTATTTACCTTCTCATGGCAGTGACATCTCCACTTGCTGCCGAGAAAAGAAGATTAACAATGCTTAGACCTTTAGTTTCATACTTGTGCCTACGTGGGTCTTTCTTGTTAGCTGCGTGTTTTAAGTTGTCATATCTATGGAAGTTGAACTCTCTGACTAACTCCTGAAAATAAAATTAATTAATTCATCATTATAAATTATACATTACTTTCTATTGTTATTTTACAACCTGTGTGTCAGCTAAATAAAATTCAAGTGCCTTAGTATAGATTTTTAAAAACTACTGTGATTGTGGAAAGAAACATTGTTAAAATAATATGTAAACAAATTTATTTTTATATATTTTAATACAAATGCCGTGCTTAGTTTTCAAAATAAGAAGTCCTCAAAAATATTTGCTGTCTTTAACAGCTAGCATTTTTTCCTGACAGATCGCTCAAAATAATAATGCGATGAAGTTGTTGTTTGTTTGGTTCGAAGATTAATACTTTTTTAATTTTCGGAACAAATTTCTTACAGAAAGAATATATCTAGGTTAGAGATTTTTTAAAAACGGTTTTCAAGATCACAACGAAACCGTTTTGTTTAATAAGAGAATTTCCACCTTCAAAAATTGTGTGGGTTTTTTCATAACATATGAGTAAGGCATTACATAGTATAATGTATATTCTGAGCTTCTTACTTACTATTAAAAACATTTATTTACAAGACTTACATTGATTTTTTCGTTTAACTGTCACTTCACTTAGGGCCGGTTTCTCAATGTCTGATTAAAGCCTTGGTTAGCTAATCCTATGATTATATTTAACCTATTGATTAAGTGGTGACTAAATCTGAAGCGTTTCTCAACGTACTTTAATCTTATGTTTAGCTAAGTATCGGTTAAGGTAAATGTGGCAACCATGTAATGACATATAAGCTTGTGGTTTGCTGCAGTAAAGCTTTTATTTGTTTATTTAGTTGTGATATGGTTAGCGGTGTTTGTATACGTAATGGTAGAAAATAAACGGCCGCGTGCCGAAAATTTTGTTTCTTTGGAAACAGAAATGCTTATTTCCCGTGCTGAAAAATACGCCCATATCATAGAATAAAAAAAACTGACGCCGTAACTTCGAAGCAGAAAGAATATGCATTGAAGAAAATCGAAGTAGAATTTTATTCATCTAGGAACCTTTATGTGTAACATAACCTACACAATTATGTAACAATATCATAACCTACAATAGATATTATAATATACAAAAGTATCGAAAAACACGTAACATAATCTACAAATTTATATTAAGAACTTTTCAATCCATATTCCTTGATCATCGTATGTTTTATTTTTTCAGAAGAAATAAAAATATATATTTTAATACCCAGGATACGTAATATTACGTACAAATGTGTGTTAATACATCTAACAAAGTTTTCTAACCAATTATGCAAAATAATGTATGGAAGTATAGAGACATCATACAAAGGCATGTGCAATAACCACCAAATATTTTCACATAACCTACAAAAGAATATTACTTACCCGAACATACTAAATTTGTGGGATATAAACAAAACATGCAATAAATAAGTACACACCTGTCTGTATTCATTTCCAGCTGTCCTTCAATTTTTTCTAGTAGTGAAAATGTAGCTAACTGCATACTTTTTTGTTGAAATTAGGTTAGTTGAGTTGCTTGATTTTCATGTTTCGGGAATAAACATTTTTTTTTTCACAGTTTCTCTTACTTAATTACAACATTTACTGGATTATCAATAATAATCCCTTTAAAATGTATCTTTACAATTCACACATATTATTTTAATTGGCAATGTCAATGGTAAACTACACAAATATTTGAAGCAGTAATTATGGTTTGCTTGGTTCATACATGCATCAGGATTTTCGTATTTATCGTTCATTGCCGTGACTTGAAACATGTTTCAATTGTGTAGAAGACAAAATTAAATAAATCTAGTAACATTCCATTTTAAATAAATTCCCAATTATAACATATGCGTGACGTATCACTGTTCATTTCTAAATATGGCGTTAAGATTTTCCATTTATGGAATCCTAACCTCAACTTCTTGAATAGCAAACATATATAACGCAACTTTTGTTCCTCTTTAACATTTAAGTTCTGGATAAGAAGCTAACAGCATGTCCTAGTAGCTGATAGCTTAGGAGATTGTCTCTCGAATTAGATATATCTGACGGTCGTAATACACTTTTCTAGACTATTTGTTGGATAAGTTTTATCCAGAACATTATCGGGAGATGCAAATGCAGGTTCTAAATATGTAACAGCTACAATCATAACATTAATTGAAGTAAAATTTTCACAAGAAGTTAACGTTATACACTGTATAAAGTTATTCGTGAATCTACAATAGTGATGTACATGAGTTTTAAGACAGTAGATATGGCAATATTGTTTCCCATACATCAAGGTTAGCGTTTCTGTAAATTTGTAGGAAACATTCAAATGTATGCCGGTGTTACCAGACTTGTATAGCAACAATGCTAAACTGTTTCTTTCTTTACAAGAAGTATGGCAAATGTTCACGACTATGTATTGATAACTACGTCCATTGCTTTTTAGGACGTTTTTTTACAGCGTTAATAATAAACCTACTTTGTGAAGTTCTTGTGAGCTTATATAGAAGGCTGTGTCCACAGCAAGATAATTACTGACGTAAATAGATACCAGACAGAAAATTGTATCTTATAATATCCTAATGGCTGGTCCTAGATGTAAGCTAGGTGAGCGTCCACGTAGGACGCCGTACAAAGGAGGACGCCAAAGGCGCCGCAGCTTTGACTTTACAGATCAAGTAGTCGCAGAATTTTTTTTTAGTAAATACATGAAAACACAAAAAAAAAAAACTTAATCAACTGCGCAGCTAAAATTCGATTCAAAATAATTGTGTTTAGTTACAATAAATTCGAAATCATAACTTAAAACTAAAAGGACCCCAACTTCAAGCACAAAGCAGAACTGAAGATACCCTCCCCCCTCCCCTACATGCATTTCATGAACCGGTACATTAATGGACACCATTAGTGTGACGTCACACGATGACACTGGTTCCAAACAAACCCCCTGGGCCTATGCAAAACAATGATATACGGTAATTTTTTGCTCTTGTTCTTAAAAATCGAGTATTAGAGAAAGTGAACGAATTCTATCGTTTTCAGAATTAATTAATATCAAAGAAGTTACGAACAAAGTCTAACAGATAATTTTGCAGTGTACTCGAAGTTATGTATGTGTAAATAGTGGCGAGGTTACTTAACCTAAAAGTAAATATGCACGTTGTTCTCGTTTGAATAGTAGCATTTACTTGCAGTTCATTGAAGTGCGGTACAAATCAATAAACTGAGCATCTGATAACTAAAAGAAAATTCATTTATATTATTCGTGGTCATTCTTTAAATCCATCGTAATGTTTTGTCATTTATATACTGTGTTACGATTTCGTCCAAAAGTTTTTTAACGCATTAGATGCCTTTTGCACGCAATTTGCGAAGAAATTTTAAAACAATAATAATATTGGAACTGGTCTAAAATCATAGAAGGTCAATTTATTATAATGGCTTGTGATGATTAACATAATTTGTCGTTACTAGTCAAGTTTTAAGTTACCTCACAAGGTGCGCGGAATAAGTACGAAAACGTCAGCAATACATAACAAGTACAGAAGGACAGTAATTAATGGTACAGAATGCTGCATCAGATATAGGATAAGAAACTGAGCAATTTTACTGTTTTTACGGTAGGCCTAGTTTAATATGTTGTTTAACCTTTTCCCCAAAGGGTATTTTATAGATGCAACTTAATTTTAAGAAAATATGACCTTAAGCAGGGCAATCAAGGTTGGAGAAATTGTGGGGTAGCAAACAAAACATTTTTGGGCAGGAGTACAGAAATTAGTAATGCAGGAGCATTGGCAATTATAGGTCAGATGCAGTGAAAATTGTAGGGTAGGAGAACTAGAAATGTGAGTCAGTGACACTAAAAATAATGTGGTAGAGCTACAGTAAACTGTAGGGTAGTGTAACAGTAAATTGTAGGGGTAGGACTATTAAAAATGTGAGCCAAGGACATTAAAAATAATCATGGAGCAGAAGTACAGAAAAATGTAGGGTAGGGATACAGAAAATTGTATGGTAGCAGAATTGAAAATGTGCAGCAGAGACAAAATATATAAATGCTCACAACTGTGCTGCCGCACAGCGGTGAGATCACATGTTCCCACCTCTAGAAAACTCTCTTCAAAACATCCCTGAACCTACCAATCCCCTTCACTGTCACCAACTCCTATCCACTTGAATGGATGTATACTGGGAGCTAATAAATAAATTAAAAAAAGTCAAGTCATCGTGCAAAACATTTCACTCCCTCGCTGACCTCACAAACATAGACTCCCTACCCCGCTCTGTTCTCCTCCACGCCCACTCAATCTTCTGGCTGTTGCTTCCTCTCCCTCTATATCCCCCCCACCCCTTAGTTAAGTGACAATGTAAGCCTACCCATCCTCACCTCAGAGCTATAGCCTCATTCAGTACCCTTCCCAGCAAACCTAAAGCTCTTCTGCCCTTCGTAACCACCCTCTCCACCCGTTTTGTCCGCCTAAGGTCACTTTGCAGCACAACCCCTAGATACTTATATTGTGTGGTTTCTTTTATCTCTTGCCCATCCTATCTGCTTATCACTCTCTTCCTAGTAAACCTGACTAACTTAGTCTTACAAACATTGATCTTCATCTAGTTTTCCACAGTCCAGAAACACAACCTGTCAATGTCTGTCTGCAAGTTGACCCCACTGCCCACCACTAAAGACAGTCATCTGCAAACAATCTTATTTTGCCACTAATCCCAATAACTATACCATTCACCATAATGGTAATTAATACCGGACAGAGCAAACTTCCCTGTGGCATCCGTGATGTCACCTCGTCTGCCGTCAATTATACCCCTCCTTTCACGCTCTGCCACCGTCCTTGGACGAAGTCCCCAATCCATTTCCATTCCATTTTGTTTATTTGTCTCACTATTCCAGTACTCCATTGTTTCAAACACTGACAAATACTGAGCCTGCAGCATATCAGCTTTCTCTCTGTCATTTGTCGTAGTTTGTCCATTCATACTTGTCAATGTTGGGATCCCTTACCCAACCCCTTGCCTTCTTAATACATTAAAAATAATCACGAGGCAGAGGTACCGTACAGAAAAGTTTAGTGTATTGGCCTAAGCACAAAATTGTACAGTAGGGGTGCAGGAAATGCGAGGAAGAAATATTTAAAATTATGGGGCAGAGGTAAACAAAATTGTAGGGTAGGTGTACTAGATATGTTAAGCAAGGATATTAAATATCATGGAGCAGATGTACAGATAATTGTAGGATAGGATACAGTTGTTCGATAGGAGTACAGAAAACTGTAGAGTACAGTTGGATTGATGTAGGCCTACAGAAAGAAAATTGTAAGGTATGACAACTAAAATATGCAGAGGCAGGGTCATGGCAGAGGTACAGAAACTTTTAGGATAATCACAAAAGACAGTAGGGTAGTTGCATTTTAAAAAATGTGTGGGAATGACACAAAAAATCATGGGGCAGTATTAGATTCTCTTAAAACTGTGGGGCAGGGGCATTAAAAATCATGGAGCATTGGAGGAGGAATTATGAATTTTAGGGTAGAAGCACTGTTTGTAGGGCAGATGCACTGAATATTGTGGTGCAGAGGCACTAAAAATTGTAGAGCTAGGACACTTAAAATCATCGCACAGGGGCAATAAACACACTAGGCCAGAAATAGATCTAACATTTCTTAGCACACATTTGAGCCCAGCTAGAAAACCCACAAGACTGAGATATTACATTAAATAAATAAATAAATAAGCCACCCCTAATGTTTGTCACCAGCAGCATTTGTATAGTCTTATATTTTAACAGCCTCTGCCCAACTTCGCCTAATATGAAAATAATTAGTTTGAACAATCCTACAAATATGCGCGAATACAGTTTTAATATTATTAAACACATTATAACGTCCTAAGTTGTCTCTGCCCCTTACAAAATTATTTCGCAACGATACATGCTATACAAGTCGCAAGGCCCAGCACGAATGTATTTTCCTGCTACGTGCATTAAATTCTTTCGTCTCCGACGATATCAGTTTACGAGAGAAGTCCTGCCGCACTCATGTTTGACATTATTTAGGTCTAAACGAAAGTATTTGTATTTTTTAATGTAATTACAAAAATACGTCGGGATGCTAAATGGAGTTTTCAATGTTAAACTTTCAAAACAAACATTTGTTTGGAACCAGCGCTCTCGTGTGACGTCACAACTAATGGTGTCCATAATGCAGCAGCGTGGCAGCGTCAAGCTTGTGACTGGAATGAAACTGACATGAAGTCGAACGAACGTTCCCGATCTAGTGAGTATACGGAGCTGTACGTATCAGTTGTGTAAATTAGGTTACCTTTTATTCCGTTGCTCTTAACATGTAATATTGGCTACTGCAGTTAGAGTTTCAGGTTGGTATTCTTGTAGATTCTTTTAAATTAAAATATTCTGCAATTGTAAAAAAACGTCTGGGTCTTTTAACCGCAAAATGGAATTACATCATGCGTAAAGAGATGCAGAGAAATTAAAGGTTTACATTTTTTTTTGTTTCATCTTCCTCTTCGTAAGGGTGTTCTAGCTGGAAAAAATAGTAAATTTATGTTTCCACGAAATAATGTTCGTTTTGTATATGTTATTTGGGAGTAAATTTTCCTCTTACAAAAACAAATAAGCTCAGTCAATTTTCCATAACGGCACTTCAAAGTCAAAACTAGCATGTTTCGTTCTTATTATTGCAAATACCATTAAACGTAATTAAATCAAAATAAAACCATATAGAAACTATGTCTCAGAAGGTGCTTCTTGACATGTTTGAAAATCCATTACAAAATATTGTTATAAATTTGCTTTCCTGGGCGCAGCCAAGTTCGCTTGGGATGGAGGGCTTATGTAATTAAATTAATTTACTTAAATTAGGGTTCTTAATTTATTACACACTCTACACTAAATACACAACACTTGCAATCCACTCATTCTAATTAAACATACACAGATACTATACACTTACGTTATATACAGATTACCTAACTAGCAGTCCAATACTGGCTAATTAAATGTCTATCTCGCTCAGTTCTCCAGTCGCACAGCCTCTACGTAGGAATGTCTCGCCAATCACCACTATATACAGTTAAACCTGTTCGTCCACTCACACTTACTCACACCACTCCAGGAAAGTCAACTTTGCCCACAGTAGTACAGCCTCTTCTTCAGTTGCTGGCCTCCCTCGTTCACTTGTCGCGCACAATTCACTGGCTAACAACCGATCAGACTCTCGCGGCTCGCAACGAGCTTGCTTACATAGCACTTGCGTCGACACCCAGAATATCCTCTAAGTTTGCTGACAGGGCAGGTGTAGTGAGTTGAACCTTCCCGACGTTTCGGCAACAGTCACGCCCGAGCTGAATGCCTGTCAAATGGGTTTTAAAATCGAATACAAAATATTTTTTTATTTTTTGTATTTAAAAAAAAAAAATCTGAAATGTAATTTATTTTTTGGTTATTTATCGATGTTTTAAAACATACAAAAATAATATGTAATGTATTTTAAAACATGGCAAGAAGTATCACGTGAAGTTTCAATGCTCATTATTTTAATCTCATGTTCATTTTGCGGCTTGTGAGAGCAAAATCCACGCAAATTTGTACTTTGAACTGCCATTATGGGAAAACTGCTTGAGCTATTTTTCTTTGTAAGAGGAAAAAGTATTCCCTAGTAACATTAACAAAACTGACAGTATTTTATACAAATATAAAATTATATCGACATCGATGCTCTAAATATCGTTGAATTGGTAAGTTGATGCTATGGTTCCGATCTCCATAGCGCAATCAGTTCAGTACAGAATTGTTGTATTATATTTTTTGGGTTCGATTCCTAGGTAAGGTACAGGTGTAAATTGTAAGTTGTGTTTGTTTAGTTTGAAAGTGTCTCAGTGAAAGTCTTATAATTTGCCACAACAGTGAAATAGCGGGTAAAATTGAGTCACATTTAAAGAGAGGATGTTTCACTCACTGTAGATGTGCATACCATCACCAATTAGCTTACACTTTTCATAGGTACATATTATACATTGATACACGTTATACTCGGATTCGGAATGTCTTGGATTCGATTCCTAGTCCAGCCATAGTTTTCTGAAACCACTCGATGGAAATGCTGCGAGTGAGGCTGGGATGGTTATACTAAATTAATTGTTTCTTCAATATCCATGTATTTGATAAGTAACTAACAAATATAATCCAGTGCATGGTTAAAAGGTTAAGTCTTAGTAATAGTACTCATTTTACTCTTTACTATTCAAAGAACGTAGGCGATAGGACAAATTATATTATGCATTGAAACATTTGGCTATAGAGTGTCATTCTTAATGTATTACAAAGAAAATAAACTACCATATGGTCAGTTTGCTTTCTTTAAAAAAATGCAAAGTTGTAGCAAAAAATATTTTTAAAAATTATTGTGAATGATAATGAAAGCTAATATCTGCGATATTATTATGTTCAGCATAACTGTTATCGAGCATAATTTCAAATTTTTTAAACTAGTGCTTCGCCAGATATTTTACTTCGCGCACGTCACTGCTACACGTTAACACTATATTTGAAATACTGCTGCTTTTAGTAGACAATAAAGCCCTCTGGAAGCTCTCTAGCTAAATTATTGTCGTTCACAACCAAAGACGTTTTTGTTGTATTGAGAATTTTTCTGACACTACCAGTTTTATTGGTCAGTAGTGAAATAAGTTTATCTGAGTTGGAACTGATAAAAACTTACTTAAGAATATTTTATGCCAAGAGTGTTTGAGTGGTCTCGCAACAGTAGTCATTGAAAGTAACATTTTCAAGGTAAAAAAAAAAACTCAATTTACAATTTACAACGACTAGAACCCAGAAACTACAAGACCACAAACCGGCGAACAAATGACTGCGCTACGCAGGTCTGAACCATTGCATCAGCTTACAATTTTAACGATGTCTTGAGTTGTTAATGGTTCTGTAAGAGGTAGCCGAAAATAACAACTTTTTTACTATCGCTTTATAGTTTACAAGACTGATTCGTACTGCTCCATCGGCACTAGTTCGAGAACGGCGTTTTGACTTCGATTCAGTTTTATTCCATTCCCGAACTTGACGCGGTCACGCATGAATAAGGGAAGAGTTCATTATACATTAAATGCATGCTGGCTGGGGGGGGGGGAGAGACAGAGATATCGTCTGGTCTGTATCATGCATGAAATTGGGGTCCTTCAATTTTCAACATTACGATAAGGAATTTATTATTATTAACACAGTAATTTTGAATTGTTTTATTGTTGTAGGTTTAGTTTCGCAAATTATTAAATCTTATCTTAATTACTGAACAAAAATTTTTCCCCTGCATAGCCTGTAAAGCGTAAGGCCAAGGTCGCAGCGACTTCAGCGCACCTCTTTGTCCGGCGCCCTACAAAACTGCGTACTTTGTTTACGTTTAGGACCGGCTTTGATTATCCTAAATGTCACTGCTCCGTGATATTTACAAAAAACACATGTTTTAGCTCCAATTCAAAGATGCTAACCACTTTTACCAAGCTTCGTAATCTCTATGTTGTAGGCCTATGTATGATTCGCTTTAATTTTTATCAGGAGTACGCAAATGTGGTTTGTCGGTTTTTTCAAACTAAATCAAACGTTAAACATTAAATTAAAGAAAAATATACGTTTACGTAATATGAGGTGAAGAATTTGTGAATCTACTCTCATATAAATTTGATATAACACCGCCCGCCCGTTATAATTTCAAAGTGCAAAACATCTTATACATAATGGGCATTTATCTGTGACTGTTAAAAATATAAACATAGGCAGTCTTTCGTAATAGTTAAATCTCCCATTCGCTTTCCGTTTTGAATAATATAGCCACGGATTTCTCTACAGCGGTTCATCTGCGAGTACCTGGACAATGTGACCCTTATTGTTGATTTATAAAATAAATTAAAGATATAAACTACCCTGAAATTTTTGGATAGCAAGATTCATGCAAACAAATGTTTGGAACCCCGATTTTCCGGTTGAAAATAGATTATATGAACTCCCATGTTTCTCGAGGTGAATGATCTCTATTTTAAACAACAGCATTGGCAGATTATCCGCTTAATTAGACCTACGAGTTGTGTTTAGCTTGTAAAGATCACGGTGGTTCCCTGTTTACGCTGTTTTTGCGAATATTATATTTAAAACCTAAAAGAGGGCAGGTTTTACGAAATCGTCATATACATTTGTTTAAAACAGTTTTTCTTCTACAAATCCATTTTATTTCAAAACAGACAAATGTTTGATATAAAAAAACTGACGACTTAAAAATAGAAACAATTTTACAGTCAATATTCAGCATAAAGTATATAATTTTTTTTTTTAATTTTGGGCTCGTATGGCTGCTTTACGATATCTTCTTTCTTTTAGGAATTACAAACAAATATTCGCAGAAACTGCGGAAATATTAACCTGTGGACTAACTTGAAAATTATTGAAAACCCTGCTTTAGGAAGCGCACAGCTACCTTAATAAATTATTTAGGGAAAAGTGGCTCTTGCATTTTCGTTTTATATTTAAGTTTGGAGTCACCTGTCACCATTAGTAGATGTTTTTCTTACTATTTCTGTACAATGCACAGTTTTCGATTCTAAAAACAAAAACAATTTAATATATTTGACGATTGCGAATAACAGCTCCCACAGTTAAAAATATTTAATTATGTACGAAGATGCTTACAGTTGTATCATTTACACACATAAACAGTACGTTTAGGAAATAGTAATAAAATATAAATAATTGAGCGTAGTTTACCTCACAAAACTGGACACCACGACAGCTATTACCCAATGGATCCAGCGGCGGTGACCATGTGCATATGCCCATGACATTTGGTATCACCACAAGCATTCCGCCACAAACACCAGATTTTGCTGGAAGGCCTACCTGCAAATATCCATAACGTAAATAATGTTAATGTCACATATGTACATGGGATGAAATTCAAAATAAAATGTATCACTTCGGCTAGTCTCATCATTTCTGATCACTGAAAAAAAAAAAAATGTATAGGGTCACCATAAAATTTTTGTCACTATGGACATTACAAAATTTGTTTGTGTTGACTACAAAAATTTTGCTGACCCCAAAAATATTTTGCAGTGACTACAAAAAAATTTGTAATCACTACAAAATTATTTAGTGAGTTCTTTATTGACAAAAATTTTTGTAGCCACCCCCAAACCATTTTTTCCTGTAAGTGGCGGCTCGTCATGAACAAAGCTGGAAGGCGCAATCATTTAGGGTGCCTTATAGCTGAAAATATTTTGTACGTCCGAGGCAAAGAGACGCCGGAGTGCAAATTTGATCGAGGCAGGTGCTTAGATAAACACCGTAGCCTCATTGTGCAAGACACTGTACTGCGGTGCTTATATTGAGGTAATATTGAAGACAATAATGCATAATGTATGCCCTATATATTTGTAATTATTCAGCACAAAAATTTGTAGTGACTTAAAAAGACCAGAAAAACACACATTTTTGCCATTTACAGCTGCGAGAAATTTAGTAGATTACTTGAAATGGGAATGCACACGTAAAACCTAATGCTCCTCTTTAACAAACATCACTCATGCACTTAGGAATGTTTGAATAAACGTCTATCGGCCGAAGCCCAGTCCACTGTTGGCGACCTAGTCATGATGTAGTGTGCAGCTTTATCTGTTGTCCGCTCGCCACTTATTGAATTGTCAGTGCCAACCGTGTCAGTTACTAACGTAATTATAAAAAAATATTTAAATCCGTCCCTGTAATAAAGCTAACGCGTTGCAGCCGAATAAAAAAATAACTGCCAACTATCCCATTTTGGTTGTCTCCATATTCGTTAGATGAACGTTAGAAAAAATATTTGATGACAGAAGCTAGACTATATTCTGTACCGGGAAAATGTTTACAGCTACTTATGGACAGTCACGCGTAATATTATGTAAGATGTCATAATCCAACACAAAATTTACTGTGCATATGGTGGAATGGCCAGTTAAGGTTAATTTTAAAGTTGAAAATGTCGGCTGATATAAAACATCTACAGTACTTGAACAGTAGTGCCCCCAGAAGTGTTAAATTGTACAGAATTTATGCTAAACAGAATATACCTACCATATCGACACCAAAACCATCCTTAAATTATATTTGTAAGCAATTCATAAGTGTGGTGAAGTTGATAAATGACGTAGCAGAAATTCCGTACACTGTTTGCAGCACGAGTAGACAGCGCACTTACGGGCATATCTCTGTTCGTCCGAAAGAGTTCTCCCTCCTGTCTCCTTCGTCATCCAAAGTTTTTCACATAGGCTGTAATTATTGCAAATTTTCGGAACTTAAAAATATTTAAGACAACGAATTTTCTCGCAAGTATTCCCTAAAGCTGTGCTGCGTTTCAATTGGTTATTAAATGGTGTGTTAACATCGTTATCAGCGTCTGTAACTCAGTAAGATGATTTTGGCAGTATGTTAATTTCACCGTGAACAAGAGCTTGCGATATTAGTAAAGATACAGTCAACTGTGTTAATAATGCCATTTTACTAAAAATATTTTAACAATAACAAGAGCATTTGAAAATTTTCGTGTGCATTATTCACAAGAAGTATTTACTTACCTGTGATAGAGAGAACGTTTTGAAATTGAGAGAGCAAAGGTTTCTGAGAACACGACATAATGCTCTCTGGAGGCAACTTAAACATATATTTCATGGAGTGCAGCGCCAAATCTGCATCTGCGCTTTGTCGCAATGATATTACATATGACACAAAGAGGTGTAAGAGGTTACGTGACATACTCAAAATGTCCTGAAATCTGTGCCCAGAAAATACTTATAATAACAACAAAAACAATAATGTAGTATATGGTTGCACCTTAGGGCGAGGATAGCCCCTACAGAGTTGGTGGTATTGTGATCTGGAGCCCTTGCGCTGCAACCGTCCCTGAGTAGTGGCATGGAATAAGGCTCTACAATGGAGCATAGCCGGAATTATGGGGCGAGGAACACGGAAGTTACCCGAGAAAACCCGCCGACCAGCGACATCGTCTGGCACGATTTCCACATGCGAGAATCCGGCGACCGATCCCGCCGAGAATATAACCCGGATATCCTTGTTGAGAGACGGGTGCCCTAGCCACTACGCCAACCACGGACCTCACTTGCAAATTGATATCTACATTCTATAATGAAACGGTGCAGACAATGTGCTGACAAATTACGGCAGCCATTTTTAGCATATTTAGTTGTTAATGGACCTTAACTGCAATTCGAATTAAACAGCTGTTTTCTTATTTCCATGTTGTTTTACTTATTCCTATTTTACCTTATATTCGTACTGCATATGTATTCCTCGAAATTTCAGAGGCCCTGAGCCCCAATTAATTATCACTACCTGCTATTTGCACGGACACAGCGCAGCGCAGATGCAGAGCAAAATAGTCTTCACTTCCACCACCAGTAGTCGAAGTTAAATTTGAATAGACCCCACTTTTTTTTAGCTGCGCATGCGTGAACAAAGCGGCTGTACGTGTGCCAAAGTATTTGATTTGTGCTTATTTACAAACATTTTGTTTTCATCACGTGACCTATTGCACTTCGGTGATCGTGTGTAATTCAACTACAGCGCGACGAGATGCAACACAGGTCCAAAGTTTGAGTTGTACCCATATAAAGTGATATTTAATAAGCCCCCTGCTTGTGAAGAAAGCTTTTCTGGACATGGTGAATCAAGGTTGGATCTCGTCAACAGCGTGGTCGTTAAAGACGGCGACAAAAAAACTTAACACAATAGCAGTAAGTATAGAGGAATCGAATATGGCATTTGTTACAAATGTCATCACTTGGGAACTAGCTATATAAACCGAGCCTTTAAATGTTTACGTTTTTACGTCCTAGATATAAATAGTAGCTAGTTAACGACGACTGTTTATCTATGTGATTTAAAGACGTATACATTTTAATGCTCGGTTTATGTAGCTAGTTCCCAAGTGATGACAGTTGTAATGCAGACCATGTTCGATTCCTCTATACTAACGTAGGATGCAGAGAAAAGTTGCGTGACAAAATATGTATGGAATTAAACAACAATGATGTGTTAATAAGGGATAAGAAAGCAGGGTAATAGTTGATAATTCGTTGCCGAATATTCAAGGAAAGATGACTGCAGAGTAAATCGTGATTCACTGGTCGTCTCTCGTGAAAGCTTGTGTACTAGGGGCCTGATCCGTTCTTTGTGTATTGGGGCCGCGGTGACCGAGGGGTCAGACCTCTCGCCTTCCACCAAGGCAATCCGGGTTTGATTTACGGCGGGGTCGGTACCCGGATTTTCGCATGTGGGAATCGTGGCGGACGATGACGCTGGTTGGCGGGTTTTCTCGGGGATTCCCATTTCCCCCACTCATTCATCCCGGCACTGCTCCATACTTACATCATGTCACCCCCCACCAGTGCCAAAGACCTCGCTGTTAAGGGATATTAGGACCCGCCATCTTGTAGCAGGTTTCCGATACTAGCACATCTGTTGTGTGTTTAGAGAATTATTCTCTTCGTAGCTGAAATAGTTCCGCAGAATCATGTAGGAGAGCAGCACACTCACATATTTGATCATGCGGTTTTATCCAACTCCTCACATCCCTACCCACATCTCGCATTCCATTGTCACATATTTTCCCTTGTTACTCTTTTTTGACTACACCCCTCCCCGGGGTGGTTACCGGTCTCTTTCCCTCACACCATTCATTTCATAGGCTGTAGCGTTGTTGCCAAACTAGGCATAGTCACGTACTGTGCACGCGCCAGCTCGAGTCCCTGGCATGTATGCATTGTCAATCAGAGCTGGCGCGCGGACAGTAGCCAAGTAACATTCAGTGTTCAAGAATTTGATGTATTATATGCCGTTTCTAGACCGTGTAAGTGTTCAGCAAAAATGTCCAAGTGTTGCCAAGGTGTTACGAAGGGACGAAAATGTACCAAACGATCCAATTATTAAGCTGCTTAAGCATGTAAACCGAAGAAAGTAAGTAAACGTTGCAACTTCCATAACTGGGTGACAATAGTACATCAGCAATGGAAGCTATGAAGATAGTTAAAATATTTTGTTAAATAATATTTTAGAGATAGTATTTCAAATTAACTAAACATTCCTATATTTTGTTAGTATAGGATTAAACTCAGTGGTTACTGGAGCTCATAATACGAGTAGGAAACTTATTTAAACTGTGATGCTGGCCTGGGATGGTTCCCTCTGCTAGCTTCTGTTATTGTGTCAAAGTTGTGTGTCGCCATCTCTAATGACCTCGATGTCGACGAGACATTAAGCCTTATATAAACTAGGTTCAGTCCCGGTGGGATTGCGTGGAATTTTCGCTGCTGGAAATTCATAGACCCGTTTGAAGGGCACATATATACGCATTACCCCTTCTCATGCATCAAAACTTGTTGAAATTATGCAAATTTTGAAACATCGATCACATCTCATTAGATTTATATGACTTCCGATAAATTGGTTTTCTCCTTCACCGTTGTATATGGCATGCATTTATTAAGTCGTATGGAATTAAAAATTAACAATTATTTTATCTAAGAAAATAGAGACACAGAAGAACATGTGTACATATACCTACACACATTCGTATACATCTAAAGTGTTGATTTATGGACTACCTACAATGCGGGTTGAATATTTGAAAGTCAATTTAAAGGCAAAACATATCGAGAAGCATATTTTAATTAAATATTTTCATGCTGGTGACAATTGGCATAGTGGCCAGAACTTTTTTCCTCCCACCAAGGTGATCTGTGTTCGATCCCCGGCAGGGTCCCCGATTTTTTGCATGTGTGAAATGTGGCAGGCGTTTCCGTTGTCCAGCAAGATTTTTCTTTATGGGTAACCCCCACTTCCCCGGCGCTTCGCGTTTCGTTGCTTTTCAATTGTGGGCTTAATTTCATGTCATCTATCAGGGTTCAGTACACAGACGCCCCAAGTTTAGGTGTCAAGGGTGTGATGTTATGCCATCAAATACTGTTTCCATGCGATATTTTAGGGGAATCGAGCACGACTGTTTTGGATTTTCAATATTTTCCACGTAACAAGTTTTCGATAAGGCTAACTACCCACTTTTGTGGCCTTTCGTGCCCTAAATAGTATTATCCTACTCATTTTACAGTGTTAGATAGTAAATTACCTTAATATTGTGTGACATTTGCTGGGATGTATCAAATATTATGCTATTTATTACTTTCAAGAAAATATCCGATAATATGTATTATCTAGCTGTGCAATGCAAAAATTATATAAAGTAATGTAATAAAACGTGATACGTCTTCTTGAAAGCTTGTACAGGGATAATGCTGTAAATCAAAGCCTGCCGTGTGCCATCGTGCTTACATAATTATTTTGAATTTTTTATGAGTGAACTCTAACGAATAAATTCTAGCAATTTATCCAATTTTGTCGGTGAAGTCGTGAAAAATCATTTACATAAAAATGAAACGTCGACTAGACGGGAGTGTGATGTGCGTAGAAAATTTTATCATTCTGCAAAAAATGAAATATGCCATGTTATTATGCAATTTTTATTTTACAGCTTAAATATTGTTTTTATGTGGGGTAGATTGTTATTATGAGAAACGTATTAATGCCCGGGTTAACAATTAAATTATATTTAAATAGAAAATAAACACTGTGTCTCTGTTTCATGATCATTGGTATTTGCAATTCAATTCTATGATGTTGGCCATTCTATTCGTAGAATATGGGCTCTTATAAGAAAGGATCTTTTTTTGTCTTTTAAACATGACTAAGTTAAGTTTGTTTACCTGAATTTATCCTTACCAGCATTGTTCTATGTTCGTTATGATAAATCACAAGGTGTACAGAAAATCAAGAAACAAATTGATGGTAAGACTATTGTAATTAACTTCGTGAAGGATATTCAGTTTTTTTTTTTAACTATTTGACGATATACTTGAGAGTGGCTTAAAAGAATGTAAAAATCTTAGCGAAACTGAAAGTCCATTACACCATACGATTATTTTTGTGAAATTGTGTAGAGCAAGAAATAATATTCTTTCCAAACAATACGAAATTTTCCAACATTTATACCAATACTGCTTTTACATTTTGTGGTGTCAGTGAGTTGTAATTGGTTAGAAAGAAAACCATATTATTACTGTTACACTTAATTCACATTTATTTCGCGTTGTCGATTCTACCATAGATGTTTTGGAAACTTCACGGATTGCTTAACCCCCAGTAAGTGAAAATATTGTGGGCGTAAAATATTTGATAATATTTTTTAAATAAATATATATATGTTATAAATATAAAATTATTTTTGCATTTGCGGGTAATATGCAGCTCAGATATTTCCATGATATTTTAGTACTGAGTACTTTTGTATCACATTCCTAGGTCGTTTGAGTAGCGTGTTCGCGTCCTGGTTTCAACTACGCAGCCGGTATACTGTCACTCACTCCTCCTCCCTCTTCATGACATTTGGCCAGTAACAATTTTCGTATGCTATATGTGTATCACTATCATACTTTCGTTAATGAGTAAACTTTGAATACAAAACGTGAAATCAGGAAATAATATGGCATACCTACCATTTAAATGTTTTAAATATGAACTTAATTCAATAGTTCGGTGTTTCATACCACTACAATTCGAGCTGCTTACAGTTTAAATTTAAATACATGAAATATTAATATCAGTTCACATTATTTCAGAAATTGTAACAAGTTTTCGGATTACGTAAACTTATTTCCTCGCATTTGTAAGTCGCCAATGTTTCATAACAGCTATACATTTTTAAAATGTGACAATAGTTTTGATCGATTAACTTGATTCGCCAATTTGCTTTGTAATAGTTGAATGCAAGGAAAAAATTACAATACGTCCTACATAAATTTAAATAAAAAATAATGTTTGTACTGGATGGAGTTTATTGTGTTTACACCAGGTGACCTTATTTTCATTACATCTGATTTTTCCTCACATCATGTGCCACAATAGGTCGAAATGCATGTAAAATATTTCACGGGTGAGCAATCGCCTTTTCCAGGCTGTCAGGAAAAACGTGCAGACGCACACACACTGTCCGCTTGAATTAAATCTATCATAATCGCCTTTTCAGAACTTATTGTGATTAAGATAATATTTAGTTATGTACCTATAACTTTTGAATTCCCTTAAATGCCTTTTTTTCTTTACATAAATGTTATACACACAGTTTCAAGTTATTAGTATTTTATTTTGATAAATTAAAGATAAAATTATTTCTTTATTATTTTCTCTCGGTGAAAATGCATTTCCTGTAGGCCATATTGATTCTAGTAATTTGACTTGTTTTATAAAAACCAATTTCTTTGATTACATTTTCCAGTGCTCCGATGCAATCATGCGGAACTTTGGAAGTTTATTTGAAAATAGTGCGACATACACTGCATAAGATCTTATGTTACTCATACGAGTTTTTTAATGGCAAACTAATTATTCCGTTTTGTAAGAAACTCTTTTCAAACAATGTAGTCATGGGTAATCGGCAAGGGCCTGTAATAAGGAACCATCCCAGCAATCACCTAGAGTGATTCCGGAAACGATGTAAAACTGAAATCAGAATAGTTGGGTTAAGAATCAAACACAGGTACTTCCAAACACAAGATGAATTTTTTCCACCGCGCTACTTCGGTGGAGAAGCAGCAGAGATAGCTATCAGCGATGGCGTGTTGAAGATATTGAAAAAAAGTGAGTTAAATAAAAAACAAAGGAATGCTGGTAAGTGATGATAACTTTACAAAACTTGAAGAAATCGCTGCCAGATAATAATTTAATATAATTGAGATCCATCTGCTGTAATGACAAACAGCTCTAAAACAGCAAAAACATATACGATTTGCGCACGTTCTATTCAATGACAGTGACAGTGAGGTACAGAAAGAAGTCGTAAAAAACTATCCTTAAAACTCGACAGTCATTTTTGTACTATTTAATACCTTCAAATACCTAGCAGTCGCGTTCTAAAAAAGTGAAAATTCGCGAGAATGATTTTACTATAGCAATGAAGTAAATTCGAGATACCGAGCGAGGTCGAGCAGTGGTAACACACTCGCCTCGCATTCGAGAGGACCCGGGGTCGACACCCGGTTCCGACTATCCTGACTTCGGTTTTCCAGGGTTTCCATGTCACTCCAGGCGAATTCTGGAATGGCTCCTAAAGTATGCAGACTCCTTTCCCAATTCCTGTCGTTAAGTTGTGTAACACTGTCTCTAAAGACCTCGATGTCGACGAGATGTAAGCCCATTTACCTTCCCCTGATATCTTAGCAGCCTCCATACACGCTATCATGTTTTCCGATATGTCAGCTGCCATACAAGCCACCACGCTTTCTGGCAAGGAATATTCGTATTACACGGTAGTGGCTGCTGTACTGGCAGGGAACACGGCCGATATGCCAGAGACTGGATAGCGCAGGATCACTGAAATTCAGTGATCTTGCGCTATCCAGTTAGGATGGAAAATTGTAGGTAGTATTAATCTTCCAAAAAACAATTTTATACATGATGTAACGCAAATTAAGCACAAAGCGGACGACAGGCGTTGTAATATAATCCATACATATATTTAAATTTGTATACTTTACTATTAACATCATTCTCACTCGAATATGCATTACATTAATAGTACTTTTTCTACAAAGTACTATGCGTTGATAGGCGCGGTTAAAAATTACTGGCAAAAGTAAATTGAAACTTATTCACGAGAGAAATAATGACATTTTAAAAGGAAAGTTAGTAGGTGAAACTTTTGAACGATAATGAACCATTATCGTGACTGATGAAACTAACCTTAAATTAAAACCACCTATATTATCCGAGCAGGTTGGCTTATAGGTATTTATTGTACGTAAGCACAATTTTTCCCTGCGTTAAGTTTAACAATTCTCACAGAATTAATTGCGTTTATAACAAATTGTTTTCTTAAAGATGTAGTGGCATCTACAGAGAAAACCAAATTCTATCAATCAACAATGTAATATTTAATCAACTATATCTAACTAGTCAGATGTTTGTCAGTGTGGTTTAAAATGCCGAAACAGGGACATATTGAGTGTAAACTGTGACATTAACAATAGTGAAACATCTGTGAATGACAAGGGCTTGGCTGAAATTTATATACAAGATAAAGAAGTACCGAGGTACAGCGCGGGATATGTAGCTCAATTTTCCAAAAAAATTTTTAAAATGATTGTGTTTCATCAACTTCAAATGGCAGGGAAATATTAAATTTTATATAAATTTGTATTTTGTACTATTTTGCAATAATTTGAAAATATTCATTGCAGTATTTTTTCTGGAGGATGGATTGAAGCACTAAGCACTAGTGGACTGTCTGTAACGTCAGAAAAAATAAGTATTTTTGCAACTGCTGAGTGATTGTTCAACTTATGTCACGGACAGACTTTAGTTAAAAAGAAATGAATCGTGAAAACACATTTCTAAAATGTTATTGCCTAAGTTTCTGTCCGTAGAATCTAAAGCGCTGCGAAATTTGCGTTTACCAGGACATTCATCATCAGGCTTCCTCATTTAAATCTTGAATCTGAAATTGAAACTCTTGAAAGTGACAGTTGAAACTTCGTATGTACTGCAGTGAACTGAGGTAAGAGGATTTTTTTTTAATTTCGATTGCCTTGTCATATTTTCAGCAACAATGCATAAGCAAAATCATTATTAAAATAGGAACAGTACTGTATTCGAGTGAATTTTGTATGCGTTTTTTGCACGCGGAAAATGTTACTCTGTGTTTTTCACTGTATTACCTTGCATAACTATACTCTGAAAATTTGCACAAAAATATTTAGTTTATGATCAAAACAAATGTTACGGTGTGCTTTTCAATACAGTGTAATATAAAGTAAATTGTGTGTTTTTAAGTGTGGCGTCTTGCATAAATACAGTTCTGTCTCAATGTTTACATGCAAAGTACAAAGTTAATGTTCAAAATAAACTACGCATATTCATAGTAAAGTGTTATATGTACTGTGTTTTTGAGTGTAGCGTCTTCCTCTAAACCTGTGCCATTTATATTTTGTTGAATTAAAAAAAAATTACTGTATGTCTTTCAGAAACATATTTCGAACTACTTCAAATTTCGACTGAAAAAAAAAATAATTGTTTCTTTTCGAAACTAATTTTACTCAAGTGTGATAATTATGCTTGTACGTTCACTACTTTACGTTTTAGCAGTGTCCAAACTTACCAATTTGTAATTTAGGTTAGCGGGAATTTCAAGTAGATGTAGGTATTTGAACTACTCTTAGCAACACAACTTGTGTTCAGTTTAGGAACTACGATACTGCTTAATTTCCTCAGTAAACCAAAAATAAAAGAAACACAAATGTGTTTCGAAAAGTTATGATTTAATTTTTGCTTTTCATTACGGATTACGTTAAAGTGATATACAATACACTTTTATGAAATATATTACATACATAAATTTCTTCCTGGTAAACTAATATCATTATTAAAGGAACAAAGAGGATGCCACACTCCTGCTTAATTGTTTCATCTGACTAACTGTTGTTAATATTTCTTAAATATCCTTTAAAAATATCGTAAAAAAGATTACTTTAGCAGTAAAATATGTTGCAAATAAAGTGAATATAAATAATAGAAACCTTATACGAAAGCATTACACAAAAGAACTCGCATACTCAGCGGCCTTCCTACACTGCTGGCAGGCACATGGGCAGGCTGTACTGATATTGTGACTACCTTCGAAATATATGGTAACAGTGTAAGACAGTCTGGCTGCAAGCATTTTTCTTCCCATGTTATTCTACTTCTGTCTTGCGCCCCACCTCCCCGTCCTTCAACCAACTGTATGTAACACAGGTCCTGTCCGAAAGTTGGAGAGGGGGAGAAACATGCTTTCGTACAGTTCAAATACTTCTTGTCTTTCTCGCCAGATGGAAGCATTTCACAAGGAACTTGTAGTCAACCTAACACATCGTTACATACATTTGATTTTATGTCTTCATTTCGTGAGCCAGTTTAACAAACTGAAATATTATTGCTTATAAAATTCATTTAAATGTAACAGTATGATACGGTGTAGTATTTTTGTTTGAAATCGTTGGTTAAAGTGCCTAAATTTGCTACTGAAATAACATAACAAAAAATTATGAAAAAATGCCTTTACATTAGCATGTAAAATGATTTAGTACACTGTTTCAAACAACTGTTTTTAAAAACCGAATGTGACAGGTAATTCGTCGTACTTTAATCCAGCAAGTGAATGCAGTAATTGATAAAAAAATTTTGTTCAGATTCTTGCTGCAAGTGTTGCAAAATTAGTATGTTAAGTTCGTATAAAGTGTTAAACCATACACTAAAAATTTATTTATAAAAAATTACGTTCCTCCAATACTTGTAATTTATGTCTACTACAAAATGAATAATTTCCAGTTAATTTTTACATTATTTATTTCGGGACTAATACCCCTTAAGCGCTGACCAAAATCTCTCGTTCTCTCGTTTTTCCGTCCTTTGTGGCGATTGCCCATACTCCCGAGAACGCGCAGACTACCCACTCTTCTAATGTCTTTGTCTGGCCAGGGTCGCAACAAAAGTCTGTGTCATGTGGGGAAGATACGAATCCTGGCACCCCCTCCTCCTCTATTTAGTTACGCATAACATTTCAATAAAAAGAGGGGTCCGAAAAAATTTGTATTTCAGATTGCAAAACTGTGCTATTTAAGCATCATTCATACCTAAATAATAACTGAACCACTGAAATAACAAAAGTATCTTTAAATATATTTGTTTAAGTGAAGTATACAAAGATACCGTAACCAAATTTGGAGTCTTGGCTGATCTAATTAACACTGAATTCCTGTTCAATAGCTTAAATTTTTTTTTTCGACTAACGTGAATTCAGAGGCAAATATTAATACCTTTATAACAATACTTACCTCTATAAATTTCTTTAGACTGTGAAATATTGTCAGGATATGTAAATTATTATCGCGAGTCTCCCCTGTTTGTATTTATTTTTAATTATAGTCTCCTACCATTGAAATTACATATACTCTTAAAATTAGTGCTAGTAGGGACACCGGACACCAAATAGGCTATTGCCAATGACTGCCGCTCATGTAAAGCTAACATTACAATTTAAATTGAATAAATAATTCCCAGAGGATATTAATGTTAAAAAAATTAATAAAACATATTTTCTTGGCTTGTGGGTGTGAGCCGCGTCTGACGATTATCTTGCGACATTTCGGCAGTCGTTGCAGCTGCCATCATCAGGTAGTCGGAGTCGGAGACCAACTGGCAGATGCAAGAGTTGCAGGTCCTTATATACCCTGGTGTCTGGGTGGCTGCTTCCTGGTTTACTGTGCCTGTCGGCCAATCACAGGCCTACTTGCTAATGATTGGCCGAGGTGGTTAGCCAATCCTGGCTCTCTGCTGGTTGACCTTTTGATTGTCTGGGTACTTGGGCCAATCGTGTGCTGACTCGCACATGGTAGGCTGGGTACTTGAGCCAATCGTGTGCTGACTCGCACATGGTAGGCTGGGTTGGCTGGCCAATCCTGATGAGTATGTCGTGACTGCCCTCTGGTAGCTTGATTTCGCATCATCCATGAATAAATGTGACCATATTTTGCTTAGCCGATATCCATCTTCCCTGTTGATGTTGTCAGGGTGTTTTATTATCTCTATTGCCTCTCTCACAGTTCTCTGACGATAATTACTGATGTTGGTTATTGTGGAGAACTTGTCAAAATCTATGCTGTGTTTCGTTTCCATGGAGTGTTCTGTTATTGCTGACTGCTGGTTTTCGTATTTGTATGCTCTGATGTGTTCTTTAATTCTTGTTGTGATTTTTCTGCCTGTTTACCCTATGTACACTTTCCCACATGAGCAAGGAATTTTGTATATTCCTACCTGTTCTTCGGCTGGTGTTTTATCTTTTGCCGATCACAGGATGCCTTCTATCTTGTTGATAGGTTTCGAGATTGTATGTATATCGTGCTTCTTCAAAAGTCGAGCCAGTCGTTCGGTTGTGCCTTTCATGTAAGGCCGGAATGCTATGTTTTTCAGCTTTTCTTTTTCGGATTTTCTGGGACGGCTTAGGATGCTCTGCTGTATTTCATGGCGTGAGTAACTGTTTGCTTCTAGAGCTGCAGTGAGGTGTTTCAACTCTGCTTCCAGGTGCTGTTCTTCACAAGGAAAATGTGTACATCCAAAAAGAAGGCACTGCAATGGGCTCGCCTCTTTCGCCATTACTGGCCAATGTCTTCATGGCAAAATTCGAAGAGAGGGCAATAAACTCCAGCCCTTACCAATCTACTCACTAGTTTAGATACGTGGATGACACACTTGTAATCTGGAGCCATGGAGAGGAGAGACTACAGCAATTCTTGGACCACCTGAACAGCACCCACTCCAGCATACAGTTCACCATGGAAACAGAAAAAAGGATGGCCAGCTACCTTTCTTAGATGTCCTGGTGTACAAGAAGCAGAATTCCACCTTGGTCCACAAAGTTTTCAGGACGCCTACCCACACTGACTCTCATCATCATCCCTCGCAGAAAAGAACTGTCATATCTACACTAACCCACAGAGCTAAACTATATGTGAAGAACAGCACCTGGAAGCAGAATTGAAACACCTCACTGCAGCTCTAGAGGCAAACGGTTACACACCGTGAAATACAGCAGAGCATCCGAAGCCGACCCAGGAAATCCGAGAAAGAAAAGCTGAAAAACATAGCAGTCCTGCCTTACATGAAAGGCACAACCGAACGACTGGGTCGGCTTTTGAAGAAGCACGATATACATACCATCTCGAAACCTATCAACAAGATACACTGCATCCTGGGATCGGCAAAAGATAAAACACCAGCCGAAGAACAGGTACGAATATACAAAGTTCCTTGCTCATGTGGGAAAGTGTACATAGGGCAAACAGGCAGAAAAATCACAAGAATTAAAGACCACATCAGAGCATACAAATACGAAAACCAGCAGTCAGCAATAGCAGAACACTCCATGGAAACGAAACACAGCATCGATTTTGACAAATTCTCCACAATAATCAACATCAGTAATTATCGTCAGAGAACTGTGAGAGAGGCAATAGAGATAATAAAACACCCTAACAACACCAACAGGGAAGATAGATATCGGCTAAGCAAAATATGGTCACATTTATTCATGGATAATGCGAAATCAAGCTACCAGAGGGCAGTCACGACACTCACCAGGATTGGCCAGCCAACCCAGCCAACCAGGTGCGAGTCAGCACACAATTGGCCCAAGTACCCAACTAATCAGAAGGTTTACCAACAGAGCCAGGATTGGCTAACCACCTAGGCCAATCAGGAGCTAGTAGGCCTGTGATTGGCCGACAGGCCCAGCCAACCTGGAAGTAGCCACCCAGACACCAGGGTATATAAGGACCTGCAACTCTTGCATCTGCCAGTTGGTGTCCGACTCCGACTACCTGATGATGACAGCTGCAACGACTGCCGAAACGTCGCAAGACAATCTTCAGACGCGGCTCACACCCACAAGCCAAGAAAATGCAGACTACGGCCGCGAAGGCCTGCGATCAGTTTAAAATAAAATGTAGGTTCTAGTGCCAGAAACCTTTATATAAAATGTGCATATTAGATTTTACACTTTGTTGGTTGTTAGTAGTGGCATATAGCCAGTTTAAGCACAGAGGGTTGAGAGTGTGGAGCTGTGGAGCCACCGATGGCACAATCAACATGGCCACCATGACGTAACTGTCTGCCATCTTGTTTTTGGTTTTTTAATTTTGGATTTTCAAAATTAGTTTTTTTTCGACTGTCACTTGTCATGCGAAATCTGCTACTTAGCCGTCATGTTTGTTTACATCGTCTGCTTGTGACGTCACATTTTTTTTCTACTGTCACTTGTTTTTGTCCGTTCGTGACGTTATGATTCCAACGTTAGTTGCTAGGCGGCACTGGTGCCACACTTTTTTTTCCTCTGTCATTTGCTAGGTGGCACTAGTGTCGCCATGTTTGTTTTCTTCGTCATCTGCTAGGTGACGCTGCTGTCGTGTGCTGGGTGCAGCCATGTTTGTTCCAATGTTTACTTCTGACATTGGAAGGTAGAGTGTGCTAGTGTCACTGCAGGTAAGGGTCAAGTTCTAAGGGTCTGTACATGGAGAATTGAATCGTATGATTTTTTAAAGTTAACTAAAAAATCCTTTGCCAGGTGTGGGATTCGATCCATCTATCCTTAGGTTGGCAAACATGCACATGACGTGAAATAGTAATATTTATAAGTTGTATTTTAAGTATTAACATTTTTTTAAATACTGCATAGACATACCTATGCCTACTAGATTTTAAATACAAGTTATGTGTTTAAATTAAAGTTAAAATGGAACTACTGGGCATGTATATGTCTAATATTTTTTTTTAGTGATTGGTTGTGCTAAAGACGTATCTATGCCAACTGGATTTTAAATTAATGTTATGGGTTAAAATTTTTTTTTACTACTTGACATAGATATTACTAATATTTTTCACTTAGGGTCATTGGTTGTGCTAAAGACATACCTACGCCAACTGGTTTTAAAATAAATGTTAAGGGTTTAAATTAAAGTTCAAAAATTTCTTCTTGAAATAATTGGCACGATTTGACGTAAGATTTTTTTCATTTATATTCATTGGTTGTGGTTAAGACATACCCAGGCCAACTAGATGTTAAATTAAAGTTATTAGTTTAAGTTAAAGATAATTTTTTTTGAACTACTTGGCATTTGTCAGTTTTCAAGCATAGTTCTCGATTATTTCCAAATTATATGTCATATGTCTATGAAATTCAAAACGCAAACACATATTAAGTAACAGACTAAATTATATGATTATAGTATACATGCTTTGTCAGTTTTTAAGCATAGTTCTCGATTATTTACAAACTACTTCTCATATTATGAAATTCAAAATGCAAACACATATTAAGTACCAAAATAAGTTAATATGGCTATATACATGTTTTGTCAGTTTTTAAGCATAGTTCTAGATTATTTCCAAACTATTAGTTACATATATGTTTATGAAATCAAAAATGCAAACACATATTAAGTACCAGAATAAGTTAATATTACTAGATTAATGTTTTGTCAGTTTGTAAGCATTCTTCTCGATTATTATCAAACTAATGTTTTTAAGCATGGTTCACGATTATTTCCAAACTATTTTTATATGACTATGAAATTCAAAATGCAAACACACATTAAAACACATATTAAGTACTGGAAAAAGTTAACATGACTAGTTACATGCTTTGTCAGTTTTTAAGCATAGTTCTGTATTATTTTATAACTATTTGTCATATGTCTATGAAATTCAAAAACGCATACACATATTAAGTACAGATATTTGTGATACCTAACATTTATAACAAAACACAGATGTGTCAATACACTGCACAAAATTAGCATTTTTTAAATGTATATATTTCATATTTATCTTAATTGTTACTACCCAAATAATATATCGTTCTGTAACAGTTATGAACACTTCATTGCACTCATTATTTTCGTACTGAATACAGGCCAAACTTTTCTCTCCTGTTAAAACTAAAAATGTATGGAAAGTATTTCCACCCATTTTAACTACATGCAATGTAAAACGCCCGAGTTTTAAGTGTTACATGCTCAGGAAACGAAAGGGACAATATTATGTTATTAATAAATAATTCCAATACCCCCTCATCAGCTGCTGAGTCCTCGCTATAATTGTAAAATTGCCGTTAACTCTCTTCGATTTGTCAGTAAAACTATACACAATACTGGGCAGTGTGGCAACAATGCTGCAATTGGGAGGGATGCAAGGCATCCAGCGAACTGGACAGGTCATCCTATCGTTATCAATAGCAACTGCAAGCCAGTTCTTTGAATTTAGTTCGAAAAGGGCTTTTATTTAATGCTCTATGATAGAAAAACTGCATTGTGCAAGTGAGAAAACAAACTACTGACAACCAAAATTGTAATTTAGCAAGTTTATTCCACAATTATCATCAAACTAGACATTGAACTATTTAACTGTTATAGGAAATAACATACATATAACTAACATACCGTTGTTTCAGTTAGCCTCAGTCAACCATGAAGACATGAAAGATGATGACATACACCACTTTATATCATTCCTTGGTTTTTTTCTGTATTCTGCTTCCGAAGGTTTCTTTGACCTTTCAAGCGGTACATTTTGCTAAGATCCGCCGCGCCTTAAGCAGCACAACCAACTGTAGCCACTGTCCTAAATATTTAAACTATACACACGACACGCCACGCCACACCGAACATTATCAATGCGGGAACACCTCTGTTTTGCTTTGGCTCACACCAACTCAACGAGTTACTATGCCATGCGCAGTGCGGTGCGCCGCCGCTTCCTCACAGCCAATTCCACTCTCTCTCTCTCTGTGTGTCTACTTTCTTCGTATAAAGGATTCGCCCCACATTTTTTGTTGAAAACGGCTTCTTTGAATTAAATATGACGTTATATTCTACATTAGGCATATCTGGTACTAACATTTCATAACTTATTACCATTAATGGTCTCAGTCGTAATAATTACAGTTGAAGCGATTTCGGCACCCCCACAGCTTGGCGCCCGGGGCACTTGCCCTACTTGTCCCCCCCAGCAGTTAGAGTCCTGTGTCTGGCTATCCTCCTAATACTTTCTTGTATTTAACTGATTCCCTTATTCGCCGACGAACATTTATTCTGCATTGCAGGATTTAAACATCACAGTTATTGATTGATTCTATCAAAATTTGTTGAAAAATGTTTAATTTCATGGGAATAACAAAAATGGGGATGTTAAATTTTGAGGTGTGCACTGGGTCCAGAAAAACTTTTGGACAGGCTTGTGCGGCATTGTACAAACATGCACATCGAAGATCCGGTTTACCAGTGGTATTTGCGAGACAGCCTCCCAACTGCAAGTGGACCAGTCGCACTATGTTCTGCCAAAGCCCCTACAGGACTCTCCTGGTCTGTGTGTACTAAACAGGTGGGCATGGTGACGTGGCGCAAGTACTAGTCGCCGAAGCGCGCCACTACCAAGCCTAGTGAGTGACTGCAGTATCTTCATTGTGGATTCCTTCAATACTGCTGTCAGGTAGAGGGTCACCTGTTCGTGCAGTCAGTCTCCGTCAACGAACATAAAGCAGGAGAGTCGCAGCTCAGAGTTATCTGGCGAGAATCTTGTTTCATCCGAAAACACCCAAAGTACGTTTTGCACTGCTGAAAATCTCAGAACACAAAAAAAGTTTACACTGGTACAATGGTAATACAAATTTATTGGGTAGTATTATAAATTCTTAATGTTTCACTGACATGTTTCGTTTAAACATTAAACGTGCTTTATTTAACAGTGATTATAATAGATTATCTTTATTTCATAAGATGTAGTTCTATTTCGTAAGGAATATTAATGCACTGTAGCTGTCTACACAAATCACACATACTTCAGTGTACCTGCAAGTCATTTAGTTGAATTTATTGCAGAGTTCTTGTATGGATGCCACATAATACATTAACACCAATATTTATTTAGAAATAATAAACATAGCACAATTTAATTTACGACTCACTGAACAATGAAAGCCACGTGTATATTAGGCAATCAATGGACTCATAAAGGCTATGCAACGCGAGTTACAAACATACGTGGAATTTTTTCACTTGTGCTATAAAATTGCTGCTTTCGGTGAATGAAAAACTCATTATGCAAGAGCGTTTTCTTAAACAAAATTGAGCACACGTATCTATCACTCTGTAAAATATAACCACATTAATGAACATTGATTTTCACCAACCTTTAGAACACAACTACATCATATTATGCCTGTAACGATTATTTGTTTACAGTTTTCCTTTGAAGCTTACAAACATAATATTTTACTTAATCCTTGTAGGCCTACATCCATGAGAAGATTACACAATTTGAGGTTACAAGAAACATAACGAAAACACTACGGCGTGAAAAATTAATCTGAAAACCACTTACAAAATGTTAAACACCTGATATTTTCGACGTCTACGTTACTATGTTTCCCAAATATTTCATTTTATTTACATATAATTTATATACAACTACATGAGAAACAATCACTGGAACTTTTGCAAATATATTCAACCTTCATTTTCAAATCATCAATCATATCCTTGTAATGTACGATTAACCATATTTTTATTTACGTAAAAAACATGCTTACGTACACTATCAACTTCGTGCCGTCGCAATACAAACGCGAACACAAAGGCTCGTAACAGAAGCGACACCTATATTTCGTTAACATAGCTACAGCCATTGTCAGCTTCGTCAAGGAAGACCCATGGACGGTCGAAGTTGTCGTAATGGTAGTGTATCACAATGAGTAGCGAAGATGTCGCCATCTGATGTGAAGCTATCGCAGTGCTAGACGAGGAAGTTGTTCCGCACGAGCATACATCTCGTCATAACTTTAAATGTATTCACTCATGTAGCTAAAATGTTGTGCGACTGGTACCATCCAAGCAGTTACAGGAAATAACGAACACATCCTGTTCGATTTTTGTTTCCGAAGTGACTGAATACATTGTTTGTAGTTGTAGAAAGTTACGTCACCTAGCGCCTAACCCGAACCTTTCATAACTATCTCTTCTTCGTCACTGAACATTTTTCCCATATTACTGAGACACTTTGACTATGTCTCATGCTGGTCAACTGGTCCCGATTTCAAAATGTCCCACCGAAAATGCAATATTTACGTCGCCCAAAGTTAAAATCCTGTTAGGTCGCCTAAAAACATCTACGCTGGTTTAGGAGACGTTGCTGTGTCTCCTCACCTGCAAGAATTCTCGTCATCGATGATGGAACTGGTATTGGACCGGTGTACATCCCGGCCTAGTCTGGCGGGCAGCGAGGCGATAATCGCCGTCAAGGTCTCCTGTGGGGCCGTCAGTGGGTTCCAGAATCAACAGCAACCTGGCTTCATGAGCACAAGGTGGTTGCCAGAACTCCCTGGGATCACATTGGAGTGATGTTACCATCCGCAAGTTGTTCGTTTCTTCACCTTGTGGCACCTTCATGGTGGAAGACAGCGATCTTTACGAGCTTGTAAGTTTTAAAGGAGAAGCACATGCATCAATTTTAAGACTTTGAAGTAATTGGACATTTGCAAAATCTAAACCAAATATTTACCACTAGTCAAAGGTTAAAGTGATTCGTGTGGGGAGAGGGCCTAGAGAAAACTAAGCGTATAAATACCGGCGTAGAGCCCAGATCAGGGAGATTTGGCTCTCGTCGGAGGAAGGACATGCTGCATAGAGTTAAGTATGTTCAAATTTGGCCCTTCAGGCATAACAATTACTTACTAGGGCATAGTGCTATGGAAATTGGAAATTAGGGTAGCACAGTTAGTTTTTCATTTGTAATAAAATTGTTTGAAAATGTCAAGCTTTGGCCCTTCTGGCATTAAAAGAAATCAATTAGACGAGAGTGAAGAATTCTTAATGGTAATAATGAGTTATTGTGATAATTTGTAAATTATGATCATGCTTGTTGAAAAATTATAATGTCTAAATTGAGCCAAAGATATTTTTGTGAGAAATACGTGTTTCAAAAAACACTAAAATATTTTTGATGAAATTTTCTTTTCATATATTTCAATGAGTAATGCGCTCTCTATCTCACTTTGGTATGGCCCGAAAACTTTCTGCCATTAGTTTATTTATTTAGTATTTTCTTGCTAAATAGGAATACACATAGTTTATTGTAGCAAATCTTGGTTTGTGCCCACTGGTGTTTTCGAGGGGCCACGAGCTCTAAGGCACATTACTTTTGATGCTGTTTTCGATTTCGTCAATGTTGTATTGAAGTACATTCATTGGCTTGAATACTTTCCTGTAATGCATGTCTGTATATGTTACTCATTAAGTATAATCTCACTCCAACTATTTATTATAGTTCAGAGCTCCATGATGTTCCATCTCGTTTTTAAGTTCATGTACAATATTTTATTTAATACTCCGAAGAAATGTATAAATGCATTTCACTGTACCTAACGAGTTTGTTGCAATAATTGTCTACAGAGTACCTCAGAAAGCCGACTTCTTAAGTACGAATCCATTTCTACTAGTCAAATCAACATCACGCACAGTTGTGGCAGCTTAAGTTTGGAACATACTATCATGTCTGTCGTTTATATTTCGACAGATTCTTTCTTAACTGATGTATCAAAACGTACTCGAACCCACACTTGAAAACACCCTAGTGTAAAATAAGCCAAGCCATCCATCTTCATACAAGTTTTTTCATCTCCCATACCGTCTGGCATGTCAACTTTTACTAACAGTCTTGTCACAGAATTAACATGGGTATCTTAACGTCGATGCCAAATTTTCAGGCCAGTTTGCACTTTGCTCAGAAGTGGTCACTGCCGGCTAATACCAGAAGCACTATATACGCTAGGTTAATTTTCATTACAATTCACAAGTTTTCTTCCAAATCGAACTTTGCTGTGTAGTAGAGAGATAAACGTTATGTTTACTTGTTTTTACTCGCATGTTTAAATTATCAATACGAGTATACAGTTTATAGCCCTTGTCATGCTGACATGCTGTACAAGTGTTTATCTCATATTTACTAATGCCAAGCCTTCTTGTGTAGTTGGATTACACATATTTCTTGTTGCAGTAGTTGCACTAGTATCTAGAAGATGTTAACATATATTTTCTCGAAGTTTCAGCAGAATTATTCACTGACAGGGATAAAAATTTTTCCAATTGATAGAAGATAATCATCGCTATATAACTGTCTCAACTTACTTCAATAACGACTGATAAGTAGAAGGACATGATCTCTACAAGTACTAGCTCGTATGTCTTTTCAAGTACCTGCTTCGTCCAAACTGGATCGAGTAGTTTTCACCCTAGTACGTACTACGATTAACACTCTGAAGTTATCCGACTTCATTCTGACATACGGAATTTTTCTTCATAAATACCTTCTTGCAGTAAGAAAATGCGTGAATATGTTCCATATTCACTGAAAGGGATGTTACCGCTTCACTATCAAAATTTAAACTCACCCGACTGCAGCCACTGCATCTCTTCATATCCTTACCATTGTTTTAAACATAATTGTTAACCTCACCTTAAATCTTGTTATCTTACTTCCAGTCTTGTTTACACACTTGTGACTACATTTAATGCTTTGTTGTCAGGTGTATTCATAAATTTCACATGTATTTGGTAGCACTAACAAATATTGTTTGAGAGATAAAGGAAAGCTGATCTCTGTACTTTGTCTTGACCTACAAACCAAGAGATTATATTTTCTCACATCAAATTACTATGTTTTATTTTTGAAATTGCAAAAAGTCCCTCGCCCGAAGGATGTTACTGTATCAGGTTACAGTACAACCAGCAGCAAATAATATTCTTAATAGGTTAGAGTAGGTTTCAGTTGGTTAAAGTTAACATAATTCAAGATGGATGATCTCGCCCAGTATAGATGATCACTTTTCACCAACAACAGACATGTACGATGCACAACCTAAATATAAAATTAACTATACAGAATTAAACTCCTAAGCAGGAGTTAAAATGTATAATTATAAAGCTTCAGGTATTTTCTTTATTCACTTTCGTACACAGTATGTAAATTATAAATAAAGTTCAGTATTTCACAATTTCAAGAGTTTCTTTCATACGTTTTTATTTCATTATAAGTACCTATTTCAGTCCGGCTTACACATAACCATTCTTCCAGTACTAAAGACATCGATGTTGAGCACTAACAAAAATCTTTCACTCATCCTAATCATTCTTAAAAGTTTCCATACGTAAAAAAATACATACAAACCTACTTGTACTAACTAAAATGATTAATAACTAATATACAGGACAAGCATTTCCTGATAACTCGCCTTAGCTATAAATGCTCCCTCCTTCCTACCCTACACATATATATCATATTCCGACACAAACACTACCGAGAATATAATTACATTAATAAATGTAGAAAAAATACTATAGTTCAACCAAAAATGTAGAAATATTCATTCAGTAATTATTTATTGAAATGTAACTATGGTACATTTTTATCTTGCACATAAATATCTGAGCCCATCATAATTCATACCACAATAAGTTACAAGAGTGCTTTCAATAAATATCAGATTGTGTTACAGTCAAGCTAAATCAGATCATTGCATCTCACCACAAATATTTCACTCTCACTCAGCATTAGTAGTAAGGATATGAACGAATGTCAGTTACTTGGACGGGGTGGTGTTGTTCAGATGGTGTCCGCCGTGTTTGAAAGTAGTCGAAGTGTCTTGCATGTAAGTATCCAAAATATTTAATTTTCTAAGCAATTAATTGATTTTATCGGAAACCGAAGTAGTTTGGCTAAGTTGGTAGGAGGTTGAGCGTAGTCGATGGTGGTCTATAGGAAATTGAGTCTGTGTAGTTATAATAAAAATAAATTAAATTATTTTTAAAAATATGTATTTATATTTTTAACAATTTATTGATTGGTTGGTTTGATTGAGTATCTATCGGGTACAGCTAAGTTGGTAGTCGGGTTTCAGTAATATCCATTAGTATACAGATAAAGTTTCAAAATAATTTTGAATAATTAATTGCGTTCGATACAGATGCTCAATACATATCTTCAATCGATGGCCCCTACTTCGCAGGGATATCTAATTATGTTGAGAAGACATTGATATCATGCTGGTTTAGAGAGAATTACAAAGGCAGTATTGTTTAGACGAGGGATAAGAAAGGGGAAAATATGGGAGAAAGGTGAGGGGACATTCAACACATGACTAACAGCCAATAAAAATTCTTACATGGTATGGGAAGGGATTGGATGGGATAATAGGGGAGGGGGTGAGGTAATTTTTTTATACACGTATAAATGGTAGAGGGAGCCAGTGTGTTGTTGAAGTTCTTCCAAGTAAGATGTGTCGGTAATTAATTTCTTTAAATAATTATTATATGAATATATTTTTATTGAATTGTTTTCAAAAAAGAAATTTTTTATGTAAATTGATTTTTGTACTAATTTTTATAAATTTTATTTATTAAATATTTGTAGATTTCGGGTGGAATACGAATTGTTGGAAGACTAGGAAGAAACCGCAAGATGGCTGCCAGAAACAATATGGCTGCCAAAAACAAGACAGTTGTAATATTTCTTAGATTTTTTTTATAAAATTCTTTAAAATTTTCGGAATTAGTTGAATTTTTTCAAATTTTTTTCAGAAATTTTTATAACATTTTAGTCTTTAATTTTTTTAATTGTTGAAATTTTTTCGAAGTTTTAGAATTTCCAAATTTTTTCGGAAATTTGACCTTTGGTGACCTTGATGCAAAGATCAAGGAAAAGGTTAAAAGTCAAGATCGTCCAAAATGGTGCCTGGGGACGTGACGTCAGAACATGGTGGCCTAATCCACACTCGAGCGAAAATCCACATTGGGACTCCTTGTCCAAAAACTGGCTAAAATACACTACTCATATAAAATATTTACATTTCCTAATATATATTTACAATAATTACCTCAATAATTTACACCAGATCACACAAAATTGATTTGCCTTCAATCAAGTGTTATATAATCTAGTATTTATAGTTGATAATTCAAATAATTGTTTTCCTAAACTACTCGAAAGTATATAGGCCCATGCTAGTTGTATTACAAGGGGGGTGGCCTGAGGAGGCAAATTATATATATCAACACTCTCCGCCTTTATTTCCCACATGTACGTTTCGAAATGATATTAGTTTATTCTTGTAGGGTATGTGCAGATGAACCCGCGAATGTGTCACAAAAATTAAAAAAAAAAAAAAAATTGCAATGCAAATTATAATTTTTTATTCATCCCCTCCCTACTTAAATAATAGTTGCACATCCCTACGAAACGATTAACTTTTATCTATATTATATCACAGATACTGCACCGGCAGTGCTAAGGACATGGCGGCGTCGGTGGCGAGTTATGAACATGCTTAACTTCTGCGACTCTATATTACACTTGTCGGCTCGAGTGGGCGTTCTCTTTGTTTTTTAAATATCCGATTTGGTACTCTTGTTCCCTCTCCGCCCTACACCACTCCTTCTGGTGCACGCGCAGTGACGAGCTCTGGCAAGTGAGTCGTTGTGGTGTAAGTCTGGGTCTACTTCCCTATAGGTCATTCGGAATAAAGTGAGCACTAAAGATTTAACCTTTGAAAAAAAAATCACTAGCCATTACTGTATATTAGTCAACATTAACATTAGTTATATTATTGTTTGTATGGTTGGTAACGAATCACTGCATGTAGTTCCGTGTATTTTCTTATTTGAATACAGCATTAGTGAAAGAACATAAGGTATAATCGACCTCTCTGTATACGATATGCTTTAAATAATTTATTTACACTCTTATGGTCATACCTATTAACTGTGTAATTTTACTTGATTAGCGCCGTCACAAAGTGATGCGACCGCCCGCTGAATTCAAAAGAGCCATTGACACACAGCCGCTAACGCACGCACCACAAACGTAGTTCAAAAGTCCTCCGACAGGTGGCATCAGAGTTAGGTTATCGCCGCTTCTGCTTCGATCCGCTCGCTTGAAAGCGAGTTGAGTCAGGACTCAGGAGTGTGTTTGTCCGTTGTGTAATAAATATGGGTTTCTGATGAACACTTTCATAAACAGTTACTTCTAATAATTTTGAATATCATTGCTAATCTGTTAAGTTATACGATCGCCTGCCTGAGCATGTGGAAATTGAAGTTACATTTCTTTTTTGCTGTTCCACACGTTAAGAAAATCGGTTGTTTTATTGTTTTTGTAAATTGCGTCGTCGTAGTTCGTGGCAGTATGCTGAACGGAACTTGATTTCTTGAATTGCGTGTGTCATGTGTGTTTATAGTGGCGGTTTGAATTACAATTTAATATACTACGCATGGATTTACGAGATAAGTAACGACAATTGTGTGTGTCGAAACCAATTAGAGTCGATGAAGAGAAAACAGTGTCATAAAACGTTAACTCGCAGGTATTTATATCTCTACTGAGTATAGCATACATACAACGCCCGTTCATTTAATGAGTAGATGTTGCAGATAACATTCATCAGAACAGTGTAATGTAAATGTAAACATTGTACGAGCCTATGTAAATAAAAGCACGTGGCAATGTTTATGTTTACATGCAGCGGAAAGATATAAACAGGCGGAAAATAGAAAAAAATCAGGGCTTTTCTGAGTGTTCACTTTATCCCGAATCACCTATACATATTTTGGTCATCAGCAAATCGTCCAGTAGACTTACGTATGTGTGGTTGCATAGTTGACGTGCGTCAGCATGTTATTTTTGTGCTGGGTGAAACGTACTTCTGCGATGTTGATTTGTTCTAGATTCCGTGTAATTGTACATTCACAAACTGGTTAGGTTATTGTGACTTAACAGTAAAATGCTACTAGTGTGTTGATACTAATTGGAGCCAGCGGACGTGTCCGGACATCTTTCCTGAGGTTAAAATGAATCAATTGCTAAACAAATTATCATTGCTGATGTAGAACTGTTGTGATAGTCGCGTTTGGATCCAGGTACGAGGGCTACGTTTGTCGCATAGTTGAAAGCTTTGGAAAATGTAATAAACTAATTTTCCTGAATGACAGGTGTTGTATGACAACATGTGGCCATATTCAAGTTTTTGTATCACCAAATTATTCCAATGAAAAGTCTAGTGTTTCCTTGTATATTCTTGTGTAACTTCTAATTACGTTTAAAATGCTGTCTTGAAATGTATATGTGAGTCGTTTGATTCAGGTTGCTTTGAAAGTAGTTTAATGTTTTGTCATGTGGTTGTAACAACGATAATTGTGTTTTTTACTTCGATAGCGCGCTGTAAACCTATCCTAATGGTGATACCAACAGGTGTATTGGCAGAGTATCAGACAGGATTAACTTTTAATTGGCACTTCTAAATCTTCAATAATTTTTATTGCAAGTGACAGTAATTTGTTGTGCATGCCTACGCCATGTTTGTTGGTTTGATGACCAGGCAGTCACAGACTTTTCACGATTGCTGGACTTGTTCTATAAATCAACCACTAATAGTTTTGTAATCGTGAACATTGCTTTGTTTTATTAATAATACAAAATTTAATAAATACTAATTATTTTCTCTGATTTGATATCCTTCTCATTTTGTACGTTGATTGTATCCGCTTCAATCATAATATTAGGGGTACAATATAATGTCAGTCACTTGAAACTTTATGCGTGTTGTTCTCGAACTTGAAACATGAAAGAAATTAGAATTTTCCTTTAATTCCAGTCTGACAATCTCGCTCAAAACATTAACGAACGTACTGCCTACGCACACGTTTTTCATCTCTATCGTTGTAACGAATTTCTTGTCTATAAGCCGTCGGTACTCTCTGACCACAATGTTTCTCTTATGCCGTTCTCTGCCGCTGTCATTGTCCCCGCAGCTGTTATTACTGCTGTCGCCTCGCATATACCGTCTGTGACCTTGGCTAATCCCAAAAACAAATCCTTACCATCGTCTGTTGTATTGTAGGTCTACATATCGCACGTTGAATACAATAGGGCCACAAGAGCAAAAAAATTAATATTGAGTTGTGGCTTCTACATAAAACATCTCCAAGAGCTGCATGTAATGCTGCAAGGCCACAAGTTTTAGGAAAATATACAAAGATGGTATAGAAATGTGTCCTTTTGAAGTTTGTGCAATACAGCCACATGTATTTTATGGCCATATTACACATAAACAATGTACTCACTGCTTCATGTCACACGGCCATAAGTGACATGCGGTTGTATTGCAGAAAAGTTTCTTACATATAGCTAACACTTACGGCCCTAAAGCAAGATAAATATCTTCGAGATATTTGTTTTTATGTTCATGACATTACACAGTTTTAAGTTTTTTGTTCTTTATAAATAAAAATTATAAACGATTTTAAGGAAGAGTGTAACAACTGCACAATCCGTAGGATATTTCACTTGTTAACGTTGGCCTTCATTGTTTTGTCGATGCTGTATTAACGATACTGAAGAAGATTAGTGGAATGATTGTTACGTTTCAAGTTTGTACATGATTCGAAACAAGACTGTTAATTTCTACAAAATTATCACATGCAGCAAGTGTGGTAATCGTATTATTTAGATTGCATTTATTATTCACTGGCTATAAAGTATAGACGAATTGAGGTTAAGTATTCATAGATAAATCTGTGTACAAAACACAGATGCAATATAACTGAAAAATATTTGTGTTTACACACTATAACCTCATATTTTGTAATATATTATTGTTTTTGAAATGTCACAATGAATAATCATAAATACAAAATGTATTACATTATTGTAATAATTTTTAAAAATATATTTGTGGATAGGAATTCAAATATTTAAAGTAATGTTGAGCACTTCTTTGTTGATTAAATGAATCACGGGCTATGAAGCATGCATTAATGAAGGTTAGTTAATGAAGTGTTCCTTAATAACTAGGCTTCAATACTTTAAAGATGCGCTTATAGCAAAATAATATTTTATTACTACCTCATATTTCATAATTTTGCAATTTTAACACTGAACAAAATTTTGTGTGCATATATTTTTGTTTAGGAATCCAAAGTTAAATGTTCAGCAGTCTCTCAATGAACGCTAAGGACGATAGAAAGACTCCATGTAGGGTCCGGAAGATCAACGGACAACTCCAGTTGAGGAAAATGCTATCGAAAATATTTCTGCAGATGTTGGATGGCCAAAAAGAGAAGCAATCCTCTGAAAGTAACAGGGATGGATACACAAGATTTCATGGATTTTAAATCACTCTTAAAATTCTATGATACAAGCTTTTCTGTGAATACTGACAAGGAAAACATTTCGTGGCTACGTATACAAGAAATAAAGGTAGAAAAAAACCTTTCCAACTTTCCTACAAGACGAATTTTGAAGGAACTCCTAAGACTGTCCTCACACGGAAAGTGAAAATAGGCAGACCTTTACTACTAACACTGAGCCGTGCCTACACCTACCCACCAGACATAACCGAACAGAGAGAGAGAGAGAGAGAGATAAAAGATCTGTTATCTTTTTGTGAAAATGGAACTCTAAAAAGGCATCATCAATCTCATTTTACAGCAATCTAGCTGTAGTGAGAAGTGCAGTGAGGAACCATCTGATTCGTAATAGGGGAGAATCTAGTTATCATGTTCCAAATATTCTTCTATCTTGTCAGTGGAGACTATATGCTTGTCATCTGTAATTTTACTCTTGTGATAATGCTTAAAACACGATTAATAATGAAAAACCAAGTTAAGTAGCACTCTGTAATTAATGTAATAGACAGGTTTCAAAATTAACAAAAACCAATATGGGTAAAAGTGTAAATTCTCCACAGAGATGTTTATTTGAATCTTGTAACTGGTTGTAAACAATAAAAGAGTAAAAATAATTATTTGTCTGTATTAAATTATATAGTTAACATTAAAATTCCAGATTGGTACATACAGTTCACATTAACATAGACATACATGTATAGCTCTAATGGCTACATGCATCGAATAATGTAACTAGTTTATAACAACATGCGTTTTGCAATAGGGATGTAAGTGCTAAATAATATTATCTTCAAGATCTAACCATTTCTTTTAATAAGCCATTTTGCAATACATTATTTTACGTACAAATAAAAAAACTGTGCTCAAATATTTTGTTCTGATTTTTTTATTGCCTTCATTAACCTTAACCTCGATTTCCCGCAATGTAGGTTTTAGCACTTGTGGCCCTATTGTATTCAACGTGCGACATATTTTCGCGCTGCCTCATCCAGACCATTCGTATCAATGCGTGCGGTCTTACGAAAGTTCCCCTGTGCAGAGCCAGCTTCCGTACCAGACTTAGAAGGAATCGTCGTCAAAGTCAACAAGCGGTGTAAGACGCCATACGAACTCTCACCAGTATGTACATAATTTGCATCATAAGGATGTATTAGCGCCTCGCGAGTCCTCAGAGGCTAGTTACGGTGCATCGTAAATTTCGGTTAAATTTATTCCAAATTCATTGCGTGTTCTGCCACTTCCCAGTTTTGATATTATAGCTACAGGAACAAAATTACTCTGTATTTGTGCTGTCATCGTTGTGCCATGTAGTCTTGTGCCTCTGACATTTTCTTCGTCTTATTGGTTTTCTGTGCAATAAAAGTTGTGGTTTCCTGAAATTCTAAAGTTTTGTTTATTATTTTATTTATTCTGCTTTTATTGTTTATTCGCATATAATTATGATTTAAAGTAATAATATAAGGCGAGTTTAATTATTTTGTGGTTTTAGTAACGTATGAGTTGACTACATCCAAACACGGCTCGCTTCTTTAAATGTTTTGTCTTATCCTTGATTTTCTGGAATGACAGAATGCCACAGTTGTGTATGTCTAAAGTAGTTAATTTAATCATTGTTGTTTGTTTCAGTTAATGAATAGCACTATTTTCTTCAACACAGTAATATAATTTGATCAAATTAAACACTGTATCATTGATTGAGATAAGTAATTTTGTGGCTTAGCTCGTAAATAATGTCAACTATATAATATGTTCATAGTTTAATTCACTGTTCTAGTTTTTACTGTTCACAGGAAAAATGTTACATTATAATTTCATTTAAATGTAAAACAGGGACTAGCTGGAAATTTCAAATTACAGATACAGTTTTCCTAAATGGATTCGTTTTAAAAGGAGAAAATATTGAATAACGAATAAAATTGAAGTGTTCTGTTACACATGCTGTAATAGTAAATTTTAAAAAATCTATAAAATCAGCATGGACAGACTAACAAAACTTAATTAATTCTTTAGTTAGTATTTTGTGGAACCTTAATTGCCAAATTTATTTAATATTTAGTGGAACTCTAATTTGTCAATTTTAACAAGTATTTTGTGGAACACTAATATTTTATTCCCCCACTAAGCTAACATGCCCGAATATATCACATTTTTATTTTCATCTAATTAATTTTACTTTCGGGCAGTTATAGGTTTTTCGTAAGTATATTGTTCCTACTTACGGAGGAAACTGCTTTTATCACTAACAATTTAAGATATGATCAAACTTCTGCTGGATACAGAAGAGAGCACACTTGGTATACGTTCAGGATATTCTACTGTTATTTACCTTGAATGCAAATTGTCCTGAGTAGTCGTACATGCCGCAGCTGTGCATTAGAGACAGAACGTCTCTCACCGAATCAGGTTTCAATACTTTTTCTTCTGTAATTGGACAAATTCCTCCGTTCGCTAATGTAGATGCCATAACTGCCATACTGTCGCAGTTAGCCTCCATCGAGCAGCACTGCAAGAGTTAGAAAACATACAATGAGTAGTGAATAAAATATAGTTAAAGCCAAAATTTTGAAATTATGATGGTTGGAATTATTTATAATGGTGTGTAAAATATAGCTCGAAATTTTCCTCTTATTTACCAGTCAGCTGGGACTGTGAGTAAAATATTTATTAGAGACTTCGGTCGAGGCTTCTCACGGTGAAGTGGGCAAAACTCAGCTTAGAGTTTTCCAGAACCGTGGTGTTGGATGAGTTAGACTAGCAGCAAATTCCTTAGTCGCGTACATGACACGTATTCGCGGTGCGGTGAGTGGCGTGGTTCCCCCCCCCCTCGTCATCCTTCGCACCTCTGAGGCCGTTGCGCGCTAGATCAGTTGAAACCTCCAGACTTTTTAATATCCTCGAGTAGTTTAGGCAATGTGCCCTATGTAAGCTGACAGTCGCTTGTACAGCAAGAGTAGCCAGAATGTTGCGGGAGGAAATAATGACCCAACTTATTTCATTATGAAATAACGGAACGTAAAAAGAAGAGAATATTGAAAGGTTTGTTGCAAGTTAAATGTGTATCCTTTTGTCATTGTGTTTTTGGTAAATCTGCTCAAAATTTTCTTACATGACCATGGTTAATTTTTGTATCAGTCAAGATACTGAAAGTGAGTACAGCTGTGTGGAAAATAGTTTTATTTATGAACCGGGGAATAGGTTTCATAATCTGCGTTATGTTTCGAAACTTTACAAGTAGAAATGTAACATAACTTCGTAATCTGACATTAATTTCACATCATGTATTAATGCAGTTAAATTATTAAAAAAAAAATAGATCAGCAGTGAACTGTCAGATATGGATAGAAGTATCCCGAGAAAACCCACAGGGTCACTGTAATGTTCAGCCACACTGAGAGAAAGAACTGTTTCATTATACTAAATATATTTGTTTGGGTGATGTTTGCTTCAGCTAAACAATATTTTGTTGGCAAGACCAAGCATCGAGTCCTCCAAACAAATTTAATTATGTCCCTCGACCAAATTATTCATTTAAACGCACTTTGTTTGTGACAAACATATATTTGGTTGTTATAGGACGTCAAATAAATATTTTATGTAAATAAACAACTCGTTACAACTTGTCAACAAAACAATATTGTTAGATATAAGTAATGTGCTATGAACCAGCAATTTTTTTTCGAAGGAATAAATTATTTTGCTGGCGAAACTATATCCATTTGGTTGACTTAAGGAGGTGGCAGACTGGAGTACGTGAGCGATAAGCTGGCGAACATCTGTAAGCATACATCAAATTTCAAAATATAAGCTTGTGCGACAAGTAGGGCGTCTAAACGGTAAATAAGCATAATTAAAGGATCTTAATTCTAGCTATAACAATTTCAAAGTGACTTATTCGATTGATCACAAGAGAAAATGCTATAAATTTGAAAAACTCCGCAGCTGCACGTCTCGTTCTTAATGCTGCTGCGGACGGCGATCATTTTAATAACATTATTTCACGTCGTTTACCTTTTCGCAGACGGAAGACAAATATATTTGAAAATAAAGCACTGCTAATGTAATGTGTTATTAACTATTCCTATACAAATAACAATCCCTTTACAAGACAATCACTCGCAACTCAGTTGGCTAGGTCACGAATACAACGAAGCACGTCAAGGGTTATTGGATCAAATCCCGGCCCATCCGCGTGTATTTTTTGATCTTAAAATTTCCGAAATTTTTTTAAATTTATAAAAAAATAATTTTCTTTACTTCTTAAAATATTGCGTGCGTGTTTGATATGTCCAACGAAATATATTTATCACCAACGAAATATTTGGTACTGCTAAGAAAATGCAGCAATTTGGCCTCAAACAAATCAAGGGAACAAAATAATTTAGTACGAGCAAACAAATATTTAACTGTCCCTATACGAACAGATGATTTGGTTGATTCAAACAAATTTTGTTTGCATCAAAAAACTCTTTTTTCTCAGTGCAATGTTTTAAATGTAAAGATTTAAGTGTCTATAAATTAAATATTACCGTACAGTTAAAATATAGATTAGTTTCTGCTCGCAGTATGAGAATGAGAATACACGTGCATTGAATATTAAAAGTTTGATACAATATAAGTAACTGTTGTTAACTGGTTACTGAAAAATATGTGCACTTTCGTAACATCATTACAGTGTTTTACTAATCCGTTTTCTGTCTTCATTTTTGAAATTGATGTGTACTATAGTAAATTGACGTTGAAAACCTGGTTATGTTTTCATTTGTTAGGTCGGTTTAAATAACTGAACATATTCATACGAAAGCACTTGTAAGGCTTAAGAGTAAAGTGTACCGGACATACACACCCATTATCATAAATGTCATGTCTTTTTAACAATGTTGATTTTTCGTTACATCTATAAAAATCACGTATAGTTAAACCTGTCGTCAAATTATGAAGTATCTGGGAAAGTGGATGGATATTCACATTCATTCTCAACAGTTCTGCAGAACATATATAATTATTTGATGGACAAGTGATTCAATATCAGACGTGTTATGTCAAATGCTTGAGTAAATAACAAACAACAAAACATACTGGATGTTACATTTCCATTGCATATGTAACCAACATTATTGACACGTCCAATATCACACATTTAGTAACGTCATGTTTATTAATATTACAAAGGTATCATGTCTGCAATTTAAACAGAACGATAACATAGATCACTTCGATTGCACATTTTTTTAAAAATCTGAATAAATTGTACGGACTATACCCCACTATGCAGGCAGAGATGTCGGTCGTGATGTATCACTTATATCCCCAATTACTTTTGGGCCTTCCTAATGAATATTATAAATGGACATGTGTCACTTTTGCATTTACAAAAGAGTTTGTACGACACACTGGTTCAGCCAATATACAGTGCCTGGTCGCTTGAGGAAGGTGTGAATGGGCGATGCTCCAATCCTACAACAGAACATGTGCCCAGCGCAGTTCCAACGCAATGCTATTTGTTGTTCTGCAGGTTGCCTAGACGCCTGGCTACCGCTTGCACAAAGCCGATGATTGCCGATGTGGACTTTGGTAATTTCAGTGGCCCATTTTTTGTGTCAATGACTGTACATGTGTGTGATTATTCAAAATATAGGTCTTAGGTGTGTGGTTAAGTGGATGTTGCTGGTGTTGTGATGAATTGCGTCCGTGACACTAGTGCCAAGTCTCGCGAGAACTGTACAACGGAAGTAACTACTGTCTGTGACTTAAACGAGTGGCCCTGGACATAGGAGCGATGGAGCTGGACTGACGTTGGAGAATTCCTGGGGAAACTGGTTTAGGTAACAGCCATTTATTAACATCTAGACAGTGAAGTAGAAGTCAGTCCTTCATTATCCTTTGTTACCATGACGCCACACCACAGCCAGCTACTTGATAAGTGTGCCTCGGCACACCGCACTGCCATAACTGATAGGCCCACACACGTACTGTAAGAGCCTGGCTTACTATCCCAGGGGGTCTATACTGGAAAATACAGCTCGAACGTTCGTACACGAGATACTTAGAATGGTCATATTCGCATACGATCTGGCCTATTTTAAATATCGATATGCTCCACTGTCTTATGCTCGTATACGAAATAATTGTACGAAGTGAGCACCGTTATTCAATAAGATGGCGGATATTCAAATGTACATATCGACTTACGAAATAGGAGTTTATGTGACAACTAGACCATTTCAACTGTTAATCAGCATTATAGAAAATTTTTAATATTAGCAGAAACAATCTTAAAATGGCTAAATCGATTAAATACAAAAGGAAATATCCAAGTAATAAAAATCCAGGATTAACACATCATAAAGTCTACGGTAAGCATCATAATTTTTGTAAATTAATTAATTGGTATCCGTAGCGTTGCGATAGCATGCTTGTTTCACAGCAAAATATTTTGGGTTAGAATTGTCACGGAGGTGGGCATTTTTGAATTCAACAAATACATGTATAATTTCCCGTCATAAAATATATTACGATACATAAATTTATATTACGTAACTTTCTGTCTTGACTTATTGAAACTATTCTTTATTTTATGTTTGTAGAAATGAATCAACAAATGTACACGCACATAAATAACTATAAAAGTTAATCATCTACGTTCCACAAATTTTACCTGCGCTTCTCCGTTAAGTAACAATCAATATCATGTTTTCTTAAGCCAAAGTGTAAATTTAAAAAAAAATAGTAATAACATACATTTGAACATGAGGCGATACTCATTCCTTTTATATGGTTTGAATTAAAAACACAACCAACTTTTTGAGTAAGGCTAACGAAATAGTCTTTAAGAAACGAATACTTATGTTGCACAGTTTTCACCTGTAGTAAATGTATCTACGCTAATGATTTCACGTAATTCATTTGAGGCTGTCTTAGTAAATTTAAAGTAAATTTTTTGAGTTTTACATAAAGACAGAATATCTACTGTTAAAATGTACAAGTTTTTAGTATCATTATACATACTATCACGAAAGTGCTGAATCACATTTTAAACACCTAATTAGAGGCGAGTTTATATTTAAACGTTGTCGAGAACTTAAAAAAACTACTTGTAGTAGATATCTTACTCCGTAAGTTCTGTTTTATCGGCCTCTCTTATGCGAAATCCTTAATTCGGTCGCCTGCCACCGCTCGAGTAGATTTTCCCACACGAATTTCGTGTTCGAAGACGTCAGACGTGTTGAAGAATACCAACAGAGCATTTCGAGCGGTCAGGCAAGCGGTTCGCATACGAACGAAAACTCGAGTATAGACTCCCAGCTAGGCTCGGCGTCCAAAACGTAAAACTCGCCCGTGTGTGGAGTGTGACGACAGCATGGCTCGGCAAAGTCTTTCTGGCTCGGCTCGTTGTTGGCTCGAACGTGTGTGGTGTGTCGGGAGCCAGGCTCATGCATCGATATACGAAGGCAGTACGTTTTCTGTTCGGTCACGTAGATGTCGTTCGTAGCGCACAAAACGTTCATGACTCAAATTTCCAAAAAATATTTTGGAAGAGTACCAGAATTTAAGTTACCTGTAGTGTTGACTATTCGGATACAGCAAAACGCGATGAGGCTTTGGATCTAATGGTACAATACACACGAGAAAAAAAATCGAAGACGCATATTTAAATTTCCTTAAAAAACAGATATTATTCCGGTCTCGTTTCGAAAAGAACAGTTTTTGTGACCGAAAAATAAGTTTGGCGCCGGAAGAAGAAATGTACAAGCTAACGTTATGGTAAATCAATATGCTTATTTTTATGGCTGATCAAGAATGTCCGAGAGTAAGCATCAGAAACTCGGATGTTGAAATGTTGAAACTGAAGATGTGGACGTTGGCAGACAAGCAGCAGTTTTAACAAAGGTAACGTACGCTCAAAAGTATTGTAACATTTTTGACTGTGGCATTCTTTAGACAAGTACAGAACCTTTGTAAACATGCCATGATTATTTTTGCTAAATATAGTCATTGCAACATTACAAAGGCCGGTTTTGTAACACAAGTGGGGAACTTGTTCTGCATGTATGTTAGGTAAAATATTTGTGAGAAGTAGGCCTGACTGATAAGCTGACGAAACATTGTTAAACCATTATTTAATCTGTAAGTACGTATCTTCCTAATGTTTTACGTGTTCGAACTGTGAATCGGCCGATTTTATATTACTAATGCATAATGATAGAGAGACACAAAAGTACATTTAGTGATTTACATTTGTAAATATGCAACGAGAAATTAGTCTCAATATTAAAACTAAAAAAAAAAAAATATGCTGGACGATGTCACTGGTTTGCGGGGTTTTCGGAGATCTTACGTTTCCCCCGCCCCTTCATTACGGCGCTTTCCCATGCATCGTTACACCCCTCACCTACGCTAAATACCTAGCTGTTAGGTGTTGGCCAAAATCTCTTCGCTTCACTTGACTTCGAAACTGTGAAAACTGTCTAGCAGGCGTACTTTGACTGCAGGGATAATTATGACTGACTCAGAAACTATTTGTGTTGGATTCATTCAGCAAAAAAGTAAATAATTATAGTTTAATATTTTAGGCCTAAAGTTTGATCCATACAGATAGACTGTCATTTCTTCACCAAGTGCCATCAAAATAAATATTTTGAGTCTGTCAAAGTTACCACTGTAATCAAAGTATCCCCACTTGGTGATTTCAAAATAAAATAGTTGTTAAATGCGCAACTTAAAAATTTCATATTTAAGTTAATTTTTATCCCTTTGTTACTAAATAATGTAGGCCTACACATGTGTGATAAAGTCGAGAATAGTGTTTCCTACATCATATTAAAGTACATACACAACCCTGATTAGACGGATTCCTCCTCGCACCTGCCATGAACATTCAGATAATACAGCTGCTCAGGTTGCATAAAATAATAATAATTTTATTCCTCTCACCAAACTTAAATAAACTTTACGAACTACCTTGCATGATGGTGTTGATAATAATATAAAGATTCCTTACGAACACTCCTCAACTCTCGCTGATGAGTGTTATTAAATTCATTATATATTCTGTTATATTCTATCAGACTAATATTTGATGTAGTCCGCAAAGAAGTGATCACTGAATTAGGAGATATAAGCCTACCTTTTCTCGACATGGATATTAAATACGAAGATTTGCCATTTACTATGGAGAAAATGGAACCGAACCCTCGTCAATACATATACTGTGAGGTCCTAACCTTCGGCTATAATGCCTATCGATATGAGAATTTTTTATATAAGAAAAATCCTTCAAACTTGACGATTTGCTGTTACGAGAGTGGGAAACCGTTTACAAGGAGAAATAGTTTGAAAACACACGCCAATAATTGCAAGGAAACCGCACTTCGTTCTGCTGAATCATCTTTATTGCCTCGCGATACTACTACATATAAAACGACTGCTGCTTCACAAGATTCATGAGACCTAGGAAAATCATCATTATTTTACTGTCTCATTAATGTGTACTACTACGTTGATCGACCACAAGAGACCTATGGACTGTGCAAATGATATACAGCATGCAAAAGAGAGAGTTCGTACAGAGTGTAAACTTGATAAACTCTCGTGTGAAAGTGATTAAATTTACAAAAATGCTGCTTGAAGCAGAACATTGCAAATGTGACTCATAATAATTGGAAATTGGATAAAACATAATTATCTAATGAGGAGGATAGCGGAGGGACAGGGTATCGCACCCCGAATGCAGATTTTATTATTATTGCCCGTAGGCAATCTGCGTACCCCGAAGGATGACATGAGGTGAGGCACTACGATGGATAAGCGCCGGAATGTGAGGACGGAAGAAAACCTGCCTGCCAGCGACATCGTCCGGCACGTTTCCTAAATGTGAAAATCCGGTGACCGAATCCGCCCGACGAAAGGCGAGTGGTCTGACGACTCGGCCACCGTGGCCCCTAGGAAATCGATAGTGTTTTAACTATGGAAGACAGCAAATATACGAAGAAACACAATATGATAAAGTAACCGTTGAAGATGAAGGCGACGTAGACAACGTTGGCGAATATTCCGTTGACTATCCAGACAATTTCACAGATCTCGCCAATGATTTATAAATTATATTGTAATAAAAATATAATTTTAATCAATTCATCGATTTATTTGGAAAATGTAACTATGATGAAATCCAAGCTAAAGCTTTTCACATTATTTAAAGCTAAATGAACGGCTAATATACAAAATGTTTTAAATAACAAATTCATTTTAGTTAAATTATTTATTTCTTATACCGAAAGAGTTCATACGGGAAGGTGTATGATGGGCACCTAATAAAAATTGTTTTTAATTTAAATATAATACAAATACAATATATATTAAATACAGAAAAATAAGAAATAATTAATCTTGGTTAAAAATGTTGACTGATTTATGTACTGATGAACAGCTCCTTCCCTAAATATGCATAACCCATGGTATCATCCTGCCACTTTGAATATTGTGTCCCATAACCCTCAGTCATATAGCCATTTTGAGTGTCAGACTTGACCCATGTAACTATAGGACGTAAAGTCAGGAAGAAAAGGGAATATTTTGGGATATATTTTTGTCTAAAAGAGTTTCGGAATTTTTTGGAATTTTTTTTTCGATATTTGGGTACCTGACCTTCGGTGACATTGATGGCAAGGTGAATCTGAAATACGTTTGCAAGTATCTCGAAGTTGTACGGAAGAATATAACAAACCAAATAACTGAGGAATAGGAAGAAAAGAGAACCTAAAAATTTGTCTTTGCGTGTCAACTTCACTCAGTAATAAAATGTTTTGGCTAAACGTGAGCAAGTTTAGAATACTCTAATATGTAATACCGTTATATTAAATAATTCTACTTTAAGATATATTACGTGCACGAATACAATTTGCTTACTGTTACTGTAACATTATATTAGTCTACTTGTAGCATCTACTCACTCTTTACCTGGAAATAAAAATCCATACATTCCCGCAGGTTGGTTTTTTCTGGGTAGCACTTGTGCTCTCTCATATAAAAACCAAGAGCATAGTTTCGATCTGCGGCTTCTCTCTCTGAGAGAAATACAGCATTATTAAAACCAAGGTACTCACTGCCAGCCATTCGCTAGAATCAGGAAAACAAATGCTTTAGTATCGATGACAAGTAAATAAACGGGAACAAGCAAATTTAAAACATTCATCAATAAATACAAAATAATGACATGCATTTAAAATTTCTCAGCAAATGAACAGCTTACGTGTAAGAGCTATCAAATTAAAATGCTTACTATACCAAGCACAGTACGAATAAAAAACAAAATATGAGATTTTAACATCAAATTTTGTATATAAAACATATTGTCAGCTAATAAAAAGTGCTTATTGTTTTAAGTTTTGAAGTAAAATAGCTAGATATAATTACACATACATTTAGCTTTAAAAAGATACAAAAGACAGAATAGAGTGTATTTTCACTTTCGTCAATAAAAAAATCATTTAGTCCTTACAGTTTTCCCATTAACATTCTGCTTTACATCTAACACACACTTCGTTAGCCCAAAAGTGACAGCCAGAAGACTTCACCTGCACATAATTTTCTCCAGCAGTAACACACGTTAAGCTAAACTTCGGATATCAGTTGGAATGGTTGATTATGTCAAGTGGGATTACATACATACATAAAACTTTGTCAAAACGTATTATGCAAATTTATATGATTTAACTAATTTTTACGAAACTCACCCGCACTGTAAATAACATTGCATTTTTAAATAAAGAAACTACAAACACAATAATAAATGTATATTTTAATATGTCATTGGCTTTATGTATGTAACTTTATGTTCGGCCAACATTATAAAACCAATGTAATTGCACTAACACAAAAATACTAAACATGAGAAAGTATTCCTGCTCTATCTTATAGACTACGGAGAATTTTCTAGACTTCAGTATTGGAGGAGAAACGTTTTGAATCTTTGATATGGTCCGTTCAATGTTGGATACAAATTTGTGAGCTTACAGTTGGGATTTGGTATGTAACTTAATGTTGGGCCTAAGTTATGAAATCTACAAAATTGTACGAACACACAAATAAAAAAATGGGATTGAGATATCAGACGTGCACAATCTCATAAACTTTGAAGAATTTTCTAGACTTGATAATTGGAAGAGCAAATTTGTTAAACATTTTAATGATCGGTTGAACGTTGGAAAGTAGGTGGTCAATGTTTTCTTGGCATTTGGTATTCACTTTAATGTTGGCCTAACCATGTGCTACCATAATGTTGTTTAGCACAGACCATTTGGTTAATGTTCCAGAAATATTGTTATTATTATATTTACTTAAGAATTTTGCGCGGAAAAAAATAACTGAAAATTTTGTTCTCTGTTATTATCTGTGAAGTGGAATATCTAAACGAGCTAAGTGCAACATGTACCAAGTTGATTTTTTTAACCTAAAAATTATATATGAACCTTTTAAAATGTTTTTGTATTTTTAAAGAATTGTTGAAAATATTAAATTTTTATTTCAAATTTCAGTATTTCTTATTAATTGCAAAAATATCGTATTTTTTTGTTTTATGTACGTCAAATCATAGCTTACACCACTGTCTTTTTTTTTCGGTTTGGTATGTCTGTTCGTTTTAGTCGCGTACGTAAAACCGCACAGTTCAAATTTTGATGTTTATGACTCATTATGCAAAAACTATGAGAGATACACAAATTTCCTAAGAGGAAAATTTAATCACAATTTATGTCTTAAATAGGAAAAAATATCAGGTACAAATATAAAAATTAAAAGTATTTGAAAACTGAGGTGAACCACACCCGTAAGAGCATTTATCACTGCTATGGAAAGATCATTTTAGACACTTACAATTAAAACTGTCATGTACAAAATATATCACCTATCTTTTCGGGGTAGCACACAATTAGAAGTTAAAGGTTCAAATGTTGACCCTACTGAAATCAATTGTGTAGTACTGGTTCACATACTTTCAACTGAAATACAATATTTTTGGGGCTATTTTAGCATTGATTTCCAAATTCGCAACTTAATATTTGTAAGTTTTGTTCCTATAGGAACATAGCTTCATTCTTTACTAAATAGGTTCTGCATTCATCCATTATCAGCGTCGCAAGGATATCAGGTAAAACTATTAATTGCGAATGTATTGCACACTGGAGTCGACGAGTGGTGTAAGGTTCGCGCGATGTGTAAGAAACACGATGCAAGGCAGGAGGATGATGATGAAGCGTGAGTGAAGGAAATAGAGAAGACTGATCCATTAGCAGTTTGTGGTAAACAAGACACCCCACAGTGAGGAGTGAAGGTCGCAGCAGGGTACAAGGGTTGGGGAAAAAGTTTCTTGCACTTCTCAAATCCAGGTTCCATACTTGCGTAGAGATGTTTTCTACAGAATGTCATGTTGTTAAAATATAATATGTTACATGTTGTGTTACAAATTATTTTTGCAAACAAAATTTACAGAATTATTTTGCTAAATATATGAATCCTTTTTGCTGGGCAATTGGTAAATGTGTACATCAATTGTGTCTTGTTCTCTCCTCCTCATTGATTTTTTAATGGAGCTACGCTGATGACATTTAATATTTAGATTAATATGACTTATTATGTTTATGTTTCACTTATTCGTATTGCACATGTGAATGAAATAGAAGTACAACTGAGAAATTAGCATTTATTCCTCTGGGTAACTGTTGATAACATTTTACTTGTTACCACATTTCAATTAGACCAGATAAGTACCTTCTATAACATAGCATTTAGGGATTAGAGAAGGATGATACTTTTTTGTAATTGTATATCCCTTGTCTACTTGTAACCGTAGTTTCGAGTTGTTCAACAATTGTGTAAAAGTCAGCGATACAAAACATTTACAAATTCGAGACACCACGTAATAAACACGGTATACATAAAATTCACCTCGAGAAGTGCTCAGTTGATCAGATAATTAGCCATACAGATTTTCACATCATTATTCTGTGTATACTGATGCTATGGAAATGTTGCAGGCCTCGTTCCGAAAATTTCACATAAAAAGGAGCGTGAACGAAAATTGTTTAATATATTCCCACCCTGTTGTCAATACCTCGCAAACAGAATAAAATATCGTAGTGATTCCTTCTACGTAACTCTCAGACAATTTTCTAAAAACTCTTACCGGGGTTATTTTTCGAAGTTCAGCATTTTGAATTGGGCGAAAAGCTGTAAAACGCGATATTAACATTCGGCACATTATCTTTTAAATCCGCTATGATATTAAAATTTGTTTTTGCTTTAACACAGCCAAAAAATTAGTTATTAAATTTCACCACAGATCTAAAAAAGTATTTTTTTTTTCATTCAATGCCTAATACGTAATGTCTCTATGCAGAAATGTTTGGTTTCCTTGCGGATAGGCGGACTCAACGCACAATTAATTAAATGGTTTAAATTGCTGACATACAGAATTTTCCTGACGAAATAAATACTTGCTTAAGGTGAGAGGTTCTGTGTTCAAGTACTTGGTAAGGCATGAGTTTAAAAAAAATTGTCATTTAAAGTTATAATGCTGGATTTACAGTGGCGTGACGCGACATGGTAGTGTTACTGCAATGAAATCTTAGTGTTGCGACAGACAGAACAAAATATATAAATAATAAATACTGTTAGAAATTCATGGCTGCATGTACGATTTGCAAGTACAGGAGGCCCTGGTTTCATCATGTGTTAAAAAAAACAGATATAGTACTAAAAGTATGAAAAAAAAATTTCTTCGGAAAATATTTCGTATTTTAATAACTCACGTTACATCAATACTGCCAACAAAACCATGATAACAACATACGCAATAATGTTTATGTTTTCTGCGCTTATTTATCCAAAGCTACCACAATTACAACAACAAAATTCTTTCATTTATTTTCAAATGTCGCGTATGCGACGCAACAGAATTAGAAACTTCTTATGTTCAAAAAATTTGTCGTGTCCAAGATTTCCGTTGCGTTTACGTCATGTGATGGAGAAATATAATTGGTTATGTTGACATGCCTTCTCCTGAGACTATTTCGACCACGATCTTAGAAAGACAGATTTTAACCGTTACATATGCTCCCGAAGTAGACCCGTTTTGCTCACACAGCTACTGTGTATCACATACTTACATATACAATAATTTTAGTTTATTTTTAGTAGCAAATTCTTAGTAAATTGAAACTTCAGGCCTACATGTCTTTGTGTTGTCATTAAATATAAAATTTTATCTACAGTTATACATTTGTGGATTCATCCTTTTTCGGTGATTTATTAGGGTTTTCCGACAAAATAAAATAGTTACTTTCAAAACAAATCAAATAACATGTGTAAATGGAGCAAAACGTTGTAATTTCTCAACTTATTTAAACCTTGATTTTGGCAAAATTTTAAGTTAATTACTTGTTCTTATAATGAAAAAATTTGTAGCGCGTACCGTCATAAAATTAACTCAACATAATATGCATACATCACCAGCACAACTTCAGTCACTTACTAGAAACTGGACCATACCATATTAAGCTGTCAGGGCGAGTGGTCAGATATGTCTTTCTAAGATCTGCATGTAGTGAATATTGATTTATATAACACCATTTGTTGAAAATACTAGCATAAACACAAGTGTATAATTTTTTATTACATTTTGTCTCGCTTTAGTTATGTATTCTAGCAAAAAGTAAACCTTACATTGCATGACGAATTATGAATCGGGTAAAAGAGGTTAAGTCTATATTTGTTTGTATGATCATATTCAGCTTGTGTGTATGATATGCTGGGAATTGTTTACAAATAAACACTGCACTTTCAAAATTTGTAAATAATGTATTGAATCTCAAGTTAAGATAAAAAATAGTATTTTCCTGCTTTCCTCAATCTCGCTACGTAGAACTTATTTAAGTTTGGTAGTAAAATTCGTTACAATTTCTAAATGTGTGTAGAGTTGATATAAAATGCATAAAGCATAATGCACAGTAGGCTGAGGCAATGGGATATAAGTAGAGACCTGCCAAATTCGCATTATTATTTGGTAACCCGCTAGCCTTCACTGTGCTATTCATATACAAACACGTTTAATGTTTTTGTAGGCAGCATTGGTGGCATTTGACTGTGACTGTCCTACATATTACTTTTCCTCACTGTTGGCCAGAAGATGTCTTCTGAGCGCACCACGAAATTTTTGACTAATGCTAGACGTGGTACGAGCGTACAATAATTTGTAGCGCAGCCTACTCTTAGAAAATAACACGAATTTTGCAGGTCCCTAGATACTAGGCAATTACTCATGGTATATTTTTAAGTTGTTGATTTTAAAAGCCCGTGTGTTTCTAGAATTAATATTGTTTTACTGTTTACGAAGAATGTGTTAGATACATTCTGAACTTAATTCAGTAGCCGATTTTTTTCCCACTGAAACATAGCACTGTAAATCCATAAAATGTCAAGTTGAATAAAAAATTCAATGTGGAAATTGTTTGTGAACTATGAAAATATTTTTTTTTTCGTATATGGTTCTTCTAGCTACGTAAAGCAAATGACATAGCTATTGAAATGACCGCGTTGTTGCCGTTTTCTAGAAAGTAAAAAAAAATTCAATGTCTGAGTTTGAATCAATTATGTAACTGAAACGTACGTATAGCTGCGTAAGTTCACCAAGGTGTGGTGTTTGTACAACCTGTAAACTGCACATACAGCTGAATACTATGATGTTTTGTGCTTGCAATAACTCCGTAAATGTATTATGGGATGAAAAATGGAAAAATTATTCTATATAAACGGAAGTGCCCGATACACTATTCTGTACACTCTAAAACGCACAGCCCAAACCGCTGGACCTAGGAAAATGAAATTTTGAGGGTAGCTTGGCCTTGCGACTTATGCGTTCACTAGAAATATTTTTGAAAATTCGACATTTTAGGGGGTGCAAAGCCGAAGAATGTGTTAAAAAAGGACCCCACTGACACATACACGCGCGCGCGCACACACACATACACACCTACACACACACACCTACACACACACACACACACACTAATCAACGCACAGCCCGAACCGCTGGACCTAGGTGGATACAATTTTTAGGGTAACTTCTCCTAATGATGAAGGTGTTCACACAGAATGGAATTTTAGAAATTTAAGAAGATATCTTTTGGTATCTCTTGGGTATCAAATTGGACCCTACTTTAAGTTGAAGCAAAGACACTTTTATAAAAATACAATTTTTGGTTTCTTGAAGGACGAACGGCCAAATGAAATAGCTGCCCTTAGCAAACTGGACATTTATAAACATACATATTAAACCAGAAATGCTGACGTGATGTTTTAACACACAATCAAACCAAAACTCTTTGCTTACTTAAGCTGCTTAGTCGGAATGATACGGAATACGGTGTGAAAGATTTTGGATCCGAGTTCCAGGCCAAAGCATGGTTGAAATGTTTGTTATAGTTATATAATTTCTTATCTTAAATTTTTACCATCGATATTAAAACTTGGTGCCATCAACAACTTTATAAAATGTTTACACTTCTAATCACAAAAAATGGTAAAATGTGTTACTACCGATTCCAATTTTGTTTCCAAACACTCCCCCTCACCGCCCAAAAATATATAATGGCGAACGATGCTGCGGGCCGAAAGCTAGTATATTTATAAAACAAATGGTCAGGTGCTTACAATGTATTGAAATATATTAGGCGACTGAGTAATGAAAGGTCAACGTACAGGGATAATTACTATATAGCCCGTTTAAAAGGTTGTTTGAAGTTGTTTGACAAGCTGAATAGCCAGGAGCTGAGAGTAAGATATTCGGTAGAATGGTCAGGGGACGGAAGACGAATTACAAAGGTTGTCAAGAGAGACAGACAACCCGTTGCGTCGCCCTTCTCTAATCTATTACTTCCTACCGTTTATCCTCCTCCTCTCTTTGGTATAGGTAGTGTTCGGAAGCCACGGGAGCGAGTCGTGAATTATCCTCTGTATTATGAATGCTCTTAAGCCCTCCATTTGCACATAAGACTCAATAAGTTGCAGTAAGAAAAAGATTCTGAATTAACGTATTTCCTCTAGAAAGAGACTGGAAGTGTAGGCGTATGGTGTACAGGATCTGTGTGAATTTTTTAAAATGGGAATAAACTCAGAAAAAATTACGTAAAGCTAATTATTTTGCTATTTACCGGTTATAACATATGTCTGGTTAAGTAGACAGGAACAGGAGTGAACGGCATGGGTCATCCGGAACCAAAAGGGACAGGTGATTTTGAGCGGCTTAGGTGTTCATCAGGTTAATTATGGGCCTGTGGTAAGAGGCATGTGCAGCTACGGACCCGAGTAGAAGGCAGTAAGGAGTCAAAATGGGCTATAGTCCGTATGTAGTTAGTTGTTTAGCGCAATGGGACCCTGGGACAAGGTAATGTATGTAAGTAGGTCCTGTAGAGAGGGCATGCACTGGTCCGGTAATAGGGGTACGTGGGTGTGACTCGTAGAAGGGGAGGTCGAGCAGAAAAAATGTTACGTCGTACCGTACACCCGGACGGAAAAGTGAAACAATGGAGAGGTGGAAGACGCAGCATTGTCAAAATTAATTTTGATTGTTTTTTATGTGTATGTATGTTTTACTGGATTCCAGGGTAAATTTATAGCCTCGTATGTGTAAAGAATTAACGTTTCGTAATTAATTTCATTGTTTAAGTTTGCTAAAAGTTTCCGCGGCAGTTGAGTCAGGTAACTTAAATGTTAAGAGAAAATCTTTACATTATAAAGTTTGTAATTTAGCAAGGGTTTTATCAATATCATAAGTACGTTGTGCGATAGAAATTTAGTAGTGAATGCTTTGGTTCCGTAATAATGCATGTAATGTGTTGCTTGTACAAGTAGGAGTATGTGAACGTACGCTGCAATAATGCTGTTGAAGCTGAGAGTGTACAATAAACGTAATGTTGCACTTGGTCGTACAGCTGAGTGCAAGCAAGACGACGTTCAGATGCGGCAAGAATGTCCTAGGACGACTACGTCACGGATGTTTTGCGAAAGTCAGTACGAGAGGAGTGCGAACACATTTACGGCGATTTCGAAGGCCAAAGTTAAGCGTATTTGTTATGTTTATTCTCCTTTCTTGTAACTCGTAATTTTCTTTTTCGACATTTGTACTATAAGACATTTTCAAATACATTTTGTAGGGCACATGAGTGTGTGGGGCGGGTTGCATTTTGTGTAGGAGCGAGAAGATGGTTGCGGTACGTTGTGACGTTAGGACTGAAGGCGGGGAGAAGGTCCCGCCTACCGGAATGACTGCGAGACTCGGTATGGTCGAACGCCATAGGAACACGCAGGGACGCGCATGAGTTTGAACCCTGGTGCTCTACAGAGCTATGGCGTACCTCAGACCAACAATACCCACTTTCGGAGCGAAAGATTGTCGAGGGAAGATGTTTGATGTTTTGTTTCCCCTGTGTTATTAGATTTCTTATTTTTCAGCTATTCCCACAATTGTTATTACCTTAACTGTTTTGGGTTAAGTTAATGATAGTGTGCGGAGTGTATAATTTGTAGTCGTAGCTAAAGTGTTTAAATGTGTGTACCCAGTTATTTGTTGCAGTCGTCAGCATTTGTGGCGCCTGAGTGAGCGTGGCCAGGTAATTTAGAAAGTCCAGAGTCTAAGTTTTTTTTTTGTTGATTCGCCAGGTATAATAGCAACGAAAATAAGTGATAATGATTTCTAGTAAGTAAAATGTTTAAAAGATTTTTATAGAGCTCTAAAGTTATTTTTAATGTAATTTTTTGAAGTCAAATTTTAATATAGGCCTATGAAGTCTGTTAATTTTTGCTTGATACTGAGAAATCGTTAAAGACTAATATTAAAATTATTTTTATCAAATTATTTTCATAAATGCGGAGTCCTAGTGATGATACATTACTAGAAATTAATGTAAAGAAATAATTGTTTTCACGTCAAAGTAGGAAATTTCGCACAAAAATAGTTTAAAGAATTAACATTTTGAAAAGTAACTCCAATGCCAGAATCTCTTGCATAATGTAATGCTCAAGTAGTTGTTAAATTAAACAGTAAGGTAATTTGTCTGGTTAACGATCTATTTTAAAATGTCTGGTTGTGTTTATGAAAATGAATCAGGAAAACAAATGCTTTAGTTTCGATGACAAGTAAATAAACGGGAACAAGCAAATTTAAAACATTTATCAATAAATACAAAATAATGACATGTATTTAAAATTTCTCAGCAAATGAACAGCTTACGTGTAAGAGCTATCAAAATAAAATGCTTACTATACCCATCACATTTTAATGTTACATTTTCAAGTTTTTTATATTGTTTCAACATTTTTCCCCGTTGAGGGGTTGTGCTTTCCGAGGATGGGTTACCTATGATTTTCCCCCTCCCTCCTTCCTGCGGTACCAGTGTAGATTACTCCGCGGAGTACTGCAAACGGATAAATAAGACGTCGTTGGGCGTATCCGGAACTTTCGGACCGAAAATTATTATTAAAAGTCAGTCGTATGCTCTGAGATAAGTATTTTGGATTCTCAGCTTGCCTACCTGTTTCTTTAAGTCCCCATGTGTTTGGGAAAAAATAGTGTTAACAAAGGCCCGAAGTAATACAGCTTGGTGATGTTGGGGCATGGTGGCTGCAGGCTGGGAGGTGAATTCAGTCCCCTACACCCTCTGCCAAGCTCGAAGTACGAGGAGAAGCGGAGGTGCATATGTGTTTCAGACGAAGATGTCAGCACAGACTGCTAGACACTACCCCGTGGGAACCTCTCTCTCTCTATGAAGAGGAACTAAAGGTTGAGAATAACTTAGCAAGGGTTGCTGCTGTTGCCTGTCCAGCGAAGAGAGGAGCCGGAGGAACTGCAATACGGTTCGGCGCCAAGAGAGCGGTCATGGAGGCGTGGTCGATCGTTAACGTTGAAGATCCCCCCCCCCCCTTTTTTTCTTTGGGACATTATTCTAATCGAATTGTTTTTTCCTGTGTGTATTACTTTGTTTGATGTATTTATTTATAGTTTAATGAAAAAAATTAGATGGTGTCTGTGGGTTGTGCGCTTGACAGTATGAAAATTCTGTACCTGATGTGTTGTTGATGTTTTACAGGAGTAGTCGTGTAAGTACGTTTTCTTAGAGGATTTAGTACGGATTGTCATTGCTGCAGTTCGAGATGATTCAAATCTCTATGAACAATTTGTTGACGAACGAAGCATCCGATGTTGGTGGCGTCTTTGCATTCCTGTTACTCAGGGTGCTCCTCAATCGTCAGCAGCTTCTGGTGCACAATCAATAATTGTTTTGCCTGTTTAATTACATTTTCGTCAGTTTAAATTATTGGTAGTACACAAGGAAATGAATTGATTGTTAAAAGTCCCTGTACATTTCTGCAACAATTGATGCGAACACTGATGTAAAATTTTTTCAAAAATCTTTGTGTTACGATATAAGGTTTGCTTTTGTGTTATAATTATTTAATTTAACTAAGTATTACGGTATATTCTGACTCGCAGGTACCCTGAGGTTGTAAACTGTGTACACGTAACTTCTTATAAGTCAAAAATAAGCTTGAACTAATATATTTTGCAGTTGCTTAGGGCTGCCTGTGAGTTCACAAGCAATTGTCCGCAGCTGTTGATCGGTTGCGGTTGCAATATAGTTTCGGCAAAAGCGGGCCACTGCTGACCGATTGTCGCGACATGTGTGTGAGGCTGCATACCCGTTGCCGTTGTTGTGACAATTTGAAGTTATAGAAATGCTTTGTATAGTTCTTGTTGCGATACATGGATGTTCCCATCGCGGCCGCGTTGGTTGTATACCAATCATGGGCTAATTTCGCTGACTGTCAGGCCTCGATGTAGGTAGGGCGGCCCATTTTAGGTCATAAGTTGTGTAATAATGTGAACAGCGTGTAACTTTGAGCCGGTGATGACAGTTTGTGTTCGGGAGTCGAGGAGCTGAGAAACGCAACTGCTCCCTCTGCAGACAACGAGGTGGAACTCCTGCCCCCCCATGATCTGTTACGATTGCTAAAAGTTCATTAGGATAAGTTATTTTTAGATGACCAGAGTGAGGCGGAAAATTGAGTTGATTCATTCTTTTATTCAAGTGTTATGGTCGCCCTGGTTGGCTAGTTCCGTCGAGTTGTTTTTAAATTTAAGAATATATTGGTTTATTTATGTTGAAATTAATACATAATTCGATAACCGTTGAGGAAATAGTAGATGTAAATAATTCATAACTTATCATTTACTGTAATGTATATTTTAATAACGATATTATCTTAAATGTTTTATGATGATCCAAGTTGTTTATTCTTATATTTATGATTTGCATAGATATTTATGTTTTATAAAGCACCCGAAGTTCCTACTTTGCATACATTCTTATTGTGTTCATTAAATGTTAATATATTTTTTTAATTCAATCATTTTATCCACTCGTTTTTCTCTTATTAAGTTTTATTTATCTTTTTTCCCAAGATTAATATACAAGTAAATTAGTGTTACGTTTACAAGGTCCTACATTCCTACCTGTTGTGTAGGTGGCCACTTATGCAATGTCTCTGGTGATTGGCGTTTACGAAATCCCCTTTGCATGAGTCCAGTATTTTATTAGCTGTAAGATTTATTATTTCATTGTTTCATGAATTAAGCCAAACGAAATCGATCGGCCCCTTGATAATTTGTTTCCCTCACAGCTTTAATTAAGTTAACTGTGTTTAAATTTAAATTTATTAATTTATTTTTACCTTTACAATATACATAAAGACTTTTTGAAACTTAAAAAACAGAACAGCCTACAACAGATTGCGTAAATGTTATGGAGGTTACCAATGGAAACAAGATAGAAGCGTTTTTCTATACAAAAATATATACATACTACATATCTAATATGGTGAACATTTAAAATAGTTTGATATGATAGTAAATCTAACTCAAGACATGTAACTACTTTCCTAGATGATACAATGTTAACTGTGCTTGAATATCTATGTATGTTGTTAATAACGACAAAGTTACGTCGACAGCGAGGAAAGAAGAAGCTTTAGGACAGGATTCCGAACATGGTGCCCCCACATCCACCATCGTGGATATCGTCATTCACCACCATGTTGTGATGTCATGGCCCCAGCCCGAAATTGTGGATGCAACCATGACCCTGACATTTACTTCAAGGTCACCTAAGGTACGAATTTCTTAGTACTATTTATACTCATTCAAAATTTGAAAATTCCCAAAAATATCCAGAAATTCGAAAAAAATTATCCAAGTATCATATGATGCTGTTGTCTTCTGAAAGTTGACAGATTACACATTTATCGTGTGACGCTTATAATCATTTGAAAATTTATACCAGTCAAATCAAGGTAGAAATCATCAGAATCACTTACCTATTAAAAAAATGGATTTTATATACAATATTTAATCTACATACTACATAATAATAACCCACGTAGGAAACATTTGCAAACATACAAATGAAACCTTGATCAGTTTATTTACATTTAAAAAACTAGCTTTCTACACTCATCAGCAACTCAACTAATTTGGATTAATTTTTTGTTTACACTTAGGAAATTGACTTCAAGATATTTCACCTCAATTGTTTTCGTTTAAATTTCTTTACATAATCAAAAAATATTATGTTTTATTAATTATGGTATTTATTTAAAGGTAGTGAAACCCCTCTCTGAGAATTTCAAACATATTAAATATATATTTATTGCATTTCGTAAACAAAATGGTGATTACAAAACAATTAAGTGAACAACAATATTAATATAGAAGGGAAAAAAATTCCACCATGGAAACGAAAAATTGATACACAAAAGTTTTCGTAAACAAAATGGTGATTACAAAACAATTAAGTGAACAACAATATTAATATAGGAGGGGAAAAAATTCCACCATGGAAATGAAAAATTGATACACAAAAGTTCTTTGTCCTAGAACATACAAATACCATCTACAAAATAAGAACAAGTGTTTGGAATGTATTCAAAATTAATACTGATATGTTTTTAAAATGTAAAAATAATATTTAAGATATAATATTTGTAAAAATTATTATAAACTATGTGTCAATGAATAATATTTAAAATGTAAAAAAATCGTAAAAATAATAAACTACTAAAATAATTTATATTTCTCTATGAATTGAATAGAGTTCATTTCATTACCACTGCTACAATCTTTCATACCTTCATATATAATATGTATGTCCCCGCTATTTACATCTTTTGAAACTTTATCAGTAAATTTTTGAAAACATAATTCTGGTAAAATTACTTTAAATTGTCTATTTCTAAAAACTCCTTACAATCGAAACGTGTGTTATAAATCTCATTGAAATTAGATACAATTCAGTTAATTGAAAAAAGAACTAATATTTCAATTAATATTCATGCACATAATGAAAATGATAAAAATTTATCCACTAAATAGTACAAAAAATCTAACTGATAAACATATTAATCTTATAAAAATGAAAATAATAACAACTATTATTATGTATGTTATTTTAAGACTTATTGGGTCACAACTTTCAAATAATGAGAGAAAAATATATCTATGTGATAGGAGTTTACGATATTTTTATAGTGAAGCTAAATTAATTGAACACGAAAGTGATTGAAAAAAATCATGAATCTTTTTTAGTAGATCTTTCAAATAAAGAAAACGAAATACTACAATGTAAGAATTATAATCAAAATTCCTTTCGTTGTTTATGTAGATTTTGAATGTTTATTAACAAAAATTGATACATGTGAACCGAATCCGCTAAAAGTTCATGTACAAAAAATATCTAAAACATAACCCAATTAATTTTCTTTATTGCATCAAATATGCAACCAGCGGGTGTGATTATAAACCACCAGTATCTTATACAGGAAAAAGTGCATCTAGTATTATTGTAAAATTTTTAATGGAGGAAGAATAAGAAATTTAAAATGTATGAAAATGTAGTACCAATGATTCCATTAGCTTAAAAAGAAGACATTGATTATTAAACTGCAACTAATGACATATTTGTGATAAAACCCATATGGTGCGATTCCTTAAAAGACCATGATCATTTAACTGGAAAATATCGTTGTGCAGTACATTAAAAATGTAACTTAAATTACCAGAATTCAAATTTCATTCATAGTTTATCTGGATGTGAAACTCATTTATTTATTTAAGATTTTGAAAAATATGAAAATGAAAACTGAATTGATTTAATTACAAACACTGAAAAAATATATAATGCGAAAAAGGAGTAAATTTAAGACTAATTGATATATTTAAATTTACAGCTTCTAGCATTGATTCGTTACCTATTATTATGTCTATAGAAATATTTTGAGAAACATCTATATATTTTCAAAGTGAGCAACTTGATTTAGTTATGAAAAATGGTGTTTGTCCGTACGATTATATGTATTCAGATGAAATATTTAAAGAAACTGCAGTACCACCAATATTGATAAGCATGATATTTATAACAAAGGCTATGAATTTCCACAAAAAGTTTTGAAATAATTTAATAATCATAATCTTGGTGAATATACACATTTATACAAAAAATAAGACTATTTATTATTAGCTGATAAATCTGAAAATTTTAGAGATGTTCGTTTAAAAAGATATAAATTAGATGCCGTTTGGTATTTACAGCACCAGGATTGGCTTGGGATGTGATCTAAAAAACACCAAATTAAAACTAGAATTATTAACAGATTACAACAAAACATTAATGATAGAAAAATGTGTTAGTGGTAGAAAATACCAATGTTGTAAAAGATATGCTAAAGCAAATAATAAATATATGAAATATATGATACTAAATTTGACTATTTGTGTTCAGAATATTTAGGTGCGAATAATTTCAATGTTTGGGCAATGAGCCAATACTTACCATGTGCTTATTTTAAACGGGTAAATGTAAAGTCGACGATTCTGATTATTGGACACAAAAATAGTAAATGAAAAAATATTCAAATATTGATTGTATTTTGGAAATTATTTTTAGAATATCCTAAAGAATTACACCATTTGCATAAATATATTCCATTTTCTCCTGAAAATAAAATACCTGAAGGATCAAAACAGAAAAAAATTAACTACTTTATACGATAAAGAAAAATATCTATTACATTATGTAAATCTCAAGCAATAATTATTTTTAGGAATAAACCTGAAAAAAAGTTCACAGAGTAATAGAATCTAAACAATCAGAATGGATGCATTCTGACATTGATTTAAACTCACAAATGAGAAAAAACACAAAAAATTTGTTTTGAAAATATATTTACAAGTTAAATAATAATTCAGGTTTTGGGAAAATTATGGAAAATATTAGAAATAGAGTATATATTAGATTATGTACAAATGCTAAACAAGTAGAAAAAATAACTGCAAAACCTAATTTTTAAGATCTTACTATATTTATTGGATCTTTAGCCACAATACACATGAATAAAATAAAATCATATTTCAATAAACCAATATATGTCAGGATGAGCAAACTAGATTTATCCAAAACTCTTAATGTACGACTGTCACAACAATGTTATGAAACCAAACATAGTAATAATATTACACTATGTTACATGGATTGTGATAGTTACAAGTATTACATGAAAACAAATAACTTTTATGTCAAAGTGAAAGAAATGGTAGACTATTATAATACATTTATTTATAAAAAAATAATGTTTACAGTATTCCCCAAATAAACAAAAAAGTGATAGGCAAAGTGAAGGATGAAAATTTTGTAAGAGTTCATTGGATTAACATAAAAGAGTATGCTATAAATGTTTAAAATGATTTGAAAAAAGAGAAAAAAAGGCATTTAAAAATTCGTAGGTAAAAGTGAAATTACATTTGATGAACACAACAAATGTTTATTTAAAAATTAAGTACTGTACAAAAATATGAACCACGTAAGGAGTAAGAAACACGAATTATTTTCAATTGAATCTAGAAAATGATCATTAGTGCCGAAGATGATAAAACAGTTATTGTTAAAAATAATACTAACATACTGCCATGGGGTTGTTGCCACAATGAAAAGGAATAATGAATAATACAAAATGTCATGACTAATTCATTTAATAAGAGTAACAAATCATAATATTTAAATTTTCATAATTAATTCATTAACTAAGAGCAGCGAATCGCTTCCCTTCAAATTTTCATAATTAATTCATTTAAAAAAGCTAATGATTCGTTCACCTTTAAAGCTTCATATTAAATAAGGCATTTTTCATTACACCACAACCCAATCAAATAATAGTTGGTAATCCAGAGCCCGTCGTGGCAGCCCCTGCAAAATTTAAAAGGTTCTACACAACAGACAATGGAAAATAAAGAGGTGGGTGACTCACCCACACCTTGAATTTTATCTAGGGGCTCAAATTAAAGCTATTGTTTCGTTATTTATTTCACATATACTTAAAATGTTGTGATATTCTTAAAAACTTCTAACAGCGTTTGAAAAAACAAATGAATTTGCACATGTTATACCTTGTTCTTGTATTTTTGTGTATCCAAAATTATTCAAATACTTTATTACAGTTAATGTTTCATTTTCACTTCTTGTAGCAGTGTTTATCGTTAATATAACAACTGCAATTGGATTAATTTAATTACATAACATCACAAAAAATACGTTTAGACATATAACAGTAGATAAAGTAGTAAACCTCAACTTATTACTAACTGGCTCTATTTTTTACCAAATACTTTTGAAAGCTTTACATCGATTTAATATAGACCTTCCGGACTTATGCAAATTTGTGTGTTCCATTAGATATACAGTCAAATCGATAAACATTACAATTTCTCATATATTTAGCTTTTCTGTTACTGGCACCAAATGGACAGTAAAAACTATAAAATGGCATTATGCAGTGACTAAACTACAACTACTTAATTTAACTGAAGTAACTTTTCAACTGTGAGCTAAAAATGCTAACACAGTTTTTAAACATGATATTCAAAGTCATCATATTTTAATATCAAATAAACGGGATGTACACACATTTCAAAAGCTTTGCAAGATTATCCTAAAACTATTTATGACTTATATGTAACATAAAATTCGAAATAATTTGTTCTGAACACGTATTGTAAGCAATGTATATTTTATATCAGATATGTTATCATCTATTTCAAAATTCTGATTATCTTTAGGAAACACTTCATTTCGACAATTTTAATCGATATTTTTCTAACACTGAAATGATTAAACATCGAAGCATGTTTATCTTGTTCTGGATTTTGTTTTCTGTTTAGTTGAAAGCCAAAAATTACATAATTTGGCATATCGTTTTAAAACGAATTAAACTGATATTTAATTTCGAACTGAAACGAGTTTGCGCCAGTTGGCGCAGTTTTCTCAATGCATTGCCAACAATTAAAACTAATTTGAATTTTTGTAACATTTAGCTTTTATTTCATCTCCATTGCTTCATATTCGAAGATTGGCCACACTATTTCAATTTTTTCAATAATAATTTTACCAGCAACTAGAACCATGTCTTCAGATCCATGAACTCTGAATTTAGGTCGTTAATAAACAGGATTATCATCGTTAGAATCGCATATGAATGTAATTTTATTACTACCATTCCAACAAGTGTCATTTCAATCTCTAATTAATCCAAATAAACATTTCAATGGACAGCTAATTTGATTATGTTTATCTGCTGTAAAAATTAATTTTTCCACTCCATGATCATTTACTACAATAGTTAATTACAAATCTGATGATTCTGATGCCAATACCAGCAATGTATTCATCATAGTTGTAGTTATTATAGAGTTATCAATAATTTCAGTAATATTTCCATCCTTATAAATTTCTATTTTTGAGAACTGGAATGGAAAATTATCACATAGATCGATAATTGAATCTTTGTTGTAAGTATCGTTTTGATCTCTGTGTTGCAGTCCAATACATAACACATAAGCTTAGTTCAGTTCTGAAAATGGATCCCCAATTTGTTTGGCAAACTCAATCCTTTTGTTGTATTCATTAAAACTACTTTAAGTCTAATCAGTTGGTGGGAATGTCTGATGTTCGTAGCACTCAACTACATTTCACCCATTTATACAGGAAATAAATTATAGAACAATATTGCTTTTATTTATCCATGACTTATGACTACTATCAAAACCTTACCATTTGACTTAACACTTTATCTAATTTTTTTGCAAAACATTTTCCAACAATTAACCCTTATCTTATTAAGCTTTAGGAAACTGGTTTATAAAACATACCTTAAATTAGTTCATTTCGCAAATCATTAATTTTTATTGTCGCTGGGATTGTGTGCAATGCTTAAGATATTTCGAATATTTCAGTGGACCAACGAGGTGCAATTATACCATTTTTAAAATAATTTTCTAGCTTTACTTTTACGAATTTTATCTCCAATAGTAAATTATAGTTTACAGGTTTTTCTCGTTTTTTTATATGAACTGTGTTATTGTATTCACTTTCTAATTTTGGTAATGTATCTATCCATTTATAGCTTCCTTGTATAGTGAACATCTCCCACATTTTTCCTTCAAAATTCTATTAAGTCTCTTTACAAAAATTGCTTTTTTTTTTTCACTGTATGTTGAATAGTGTGTTATATTTAAATCACTCATTAATTTTTAAAATATTTTGTTATAAAATCCTTTACCATTATCTGCTTGCGGCTATTTAATATACTTTTAAATGCTAATGTAAAATTTCCACCAGATTTATCCTTAATTTGTATTGCCCATGCAAATTTAAAAAATTCAATTAAGTTAGCATATACTTAAATAATTGGTTAATTTCGTATATATATTTTAAAGATCCAGAATTATTCCGATAGAACTGCTCTACTAGTATATTTTTTCCCAGCTGGTTTATGAATTTCATTTGTAAGTTGGTGTTTAATGTTCCAACCCATAAACATTGACTTTTTAGTACTACTTCATCTACAAATACATTTTAATAAATGTGTCCATTTTGTGTTGGTTTGTACGAAATATTATCACTGAGATTATGTCTATTACATCTGAAACAGTATACCATTTAATGTGACCAATTATTACATAAATAAAAATTTGTACCATATCAGTTAATTTAAAAAATGGGTAAGCGGAGAACAATTTTTTAGACCCGGTGGTTTACTGGGGTTGAGAGTTAATGAAAAATCAACTATATTTGTTAATGAATTAAGATTATATTCTATAATTTATAATCTCAACATATTTTTATTACAAATTTAAAATTATTTAAATCATTAAGCTTAGAGTAACAACATACCATATTATATCAAACAGAATAGTACGGATACTTCTTTTAATGTGAAAATAATAAACTTGTCTGTAACGATTAAGTGGTATTAATAATTATTGATAAAAATAATAAGGTTTGGTTAAAAGCAAAATATAATGCTATAATTGAGGACTTGACATTCAAAAGGGGCTAAGTACCATTTTCGACAAAAATGAGTTACGTACATAGAAAGGTGTCAAAATATTAGGTCGAGGACATACCTAAAGTGCTATCTCCTAGTGATATTCATGCGCGCCGTACATCAGCACAATTAGATGAATGGAGTAACATCAACACATTCAAGTCCATTGAATATATTATATATATATATATATATATATATATATATATATATATATATATATATATATATATATATGTTCAAAAGTGTTTTGTATTGATTACTCTTCGATTCCTCGTATTTATTACTTTCCTATTGTAATAAACATGTGAACGCATTTGGATAATTCCTTGTTCATTTGTTTGTCACAATATACTGTTTTCGTCATTATCTAGAAACTAATTAATCAGGGCTGTATTAAATAATCATGAACTCCAAATTTAAATAAGCAGAAAAATGTTAAGATTTGGTTAGAGAAGAAATTTTAACATCGATAAGAAAATAAGGCTAAAAAAATTTCAAAAGTTCTTGAAAATAAAGATCGGGAATTAAAATAAATGGATTATAAAGTCTAAGAAAATAAGCCCGAACAACTAGCTATATATTTCGAAAACAAATCGAAAATCAAAGTACAAAAATTACAACCAGATCGAGAAAAAAGTATATAAAGTTCAGTAAAATATATATAAAGAAGTCGAAAATAGAGAAGAACGATTTTATACATGCCATCAGTTCAAATCTACAAAAATGGGATATTTTATACAATTTATGGAACAGTAACAAATTAAATTAAATCACGACTAGCTACTCATAATACTGGTGAGCATCCCAGTAGTAAATTTGAATATTATAGGAATGAATTTGTGAATTATCGTACTCCAAAATAGTTTTTTAATATTGTTTTAAGGCATTTAGAAGTGAAGAAAATATAGAACTACATAATAGGTATTTTGAAGACATAAAATATTATTTAGGTAAAATAATCCATATGGAAAATGAGTTTCAGTTTTAAATGAATTTACAACTAAATGATAACGAAGTTAGAGAAAGATAATGTGGTAATTTATTATTGCCTCCTCAAAATTTTAAAACTTTAAAAGTAACTCAAGAAATAACAACAAAAGTAGATAAAAATATTTAAATAATTTAATATGATTATTTAGATACAGAGTAATTGTGTAACTTAATTATTAAAGCATATATTAGTCTTGATAAGAATATCATTCAAAGGAAATCATAATATATTAAGCCATATGTGATTCTAAAGGATATAAAATTAAAGCTAAGAGAAATATATGGAATATTTCAATGGGCGAGTTAAAAAAAAAAAAAAAACTAATACAGACAAAAAAATTAAGGATGAAAATGTTAAACACTATTTACTTTACAAGTTTTACTTTATATATATATATATATATATATATATATATATATATATATATATATATATATATATATATATAACAGATTGTGTGTGTGCGTGCGTGCGCGCGCGTGTGTTTTTTTCTAACACAGTGACATAAATCCCCCCCCCCAAAATGTCACAACTAGTAATTATCTAGAGTTATTGAAAAAATCAGGCAATTTTGACATAAATTCTCATCAAACCATTTTCAATAAAATCATCATAAAACTATAAAAATATATATCGTTAAAATATAAAAAGTACAAATAGTTGAAAAAGAATTTATAGAATAAGTCTTGCAGATGTCACCAAATAATTCTCATTAAAAGTACCCACACATTTTTAAATCACAAAATGCAGAGACGTCATTATCTTTACATTATTTGCTGTCTGGACCATACTAGCGAGATTGTTAGTAATTTTCCTCGTAGTTGCAGTAACATTGAGATTAAGCCTCGAGGCAATATTTTGCCAGTGAGAGAGAAATGTTTGGTCAGCGCCTACAATCGAGATCTTTAACGCTGTTGAGGAGTGATATGTGAGTATGGAGTAGTGCCGGAACGAATGGGCGGAGGAAACGGGAGATCCCAGAGAAAACCACCCGGCCAGTGGCATCGGCTGGCACGATTCCCACATGCGAAAATCCGGGGACCGACCCCGTCGGGAATCAAACACGAATCGCCTTCGTGGGAAGCGAGAGATCTTACTCCTCACCCACGTGGCCTCGTTTTTGCCAGCGAGACAAGCGATTTCCTACTCAACGACAAAAAAGTTTTTTTTTTATTTAATTTATTTAGTTATTGGAAGCAAACACGGTGATGAAATACAACCATAACAAATCTCCCGAAATCAACCCAATATACAAATGAAAACAATCTAATACAACAAATCAAGATATAACCAATATTTGGAATGTATTTAAATTTAGAATATATATTTTCAAAAATGGAAGGTAACCACTAGAAAAACAAATTAAATACAAAAAAATTTTAATGTTATTGTAAATCCCTGCACGAAGAAAAACATTTAAATACTAAAATAAAATAACAATAACATAATAAATATAAAAATGTGGCGATGAATATAAACAAAATAGAACATAAAAAATCGTAAAAAAAGTAGGCTTCATAAAGGTCATCCTACATTAACTAAAAATATATAAAAAATAAATCCAAATCAAAATGTGAAAAACTTATGATAAAATGCGAAATTTCTGAAGAAGATTACAATTTATAAAAAAATTATCACGAACGAAGTAATAAATATAAAAGAAGCGACGAATAAAATAATTGACGGTGAGATAAATTATGTTTATGAAATATATGACAAATTGTACTTGAAAATATTTTGAAAACTTATTAGAAGCAGTAGAACTACAATTATCCGAACTCCGACTATCCGAATCGCCGATTATCCGAATCACAAAAAATTGTCCAAAAAAAATTTAAGTGCGCTATTATTCTTCCCCCCGCGAAGCCAGTGTTTGCGCGTCAAGTCTTGACTTGACTTGTATTAACTTGCCGTTGTGCCCCCGCGAAGTCAGTGTAGGCACAACGGCAAGTTAAGACAAGTTCCGGCGCATTGCAGTCACTGTGCACCTGTCATTGTTTGTTTTGATTAGCCAGTGTGCTATTGACCTTGCTCGAGGACGCTACTCTTTCGCTACGGCTTACTTTTGTTTGTGCGTGTACAATACTGTATTGTTTTTATACCATGGCTTCGAAAAGAAAACGTGTTGTGCTATCGTTAGCGGACAAACTAAAAAAAAAAAATTATAGAGCAACTCGATAAAGGTGTAACGGGTAAGAAGTTGTCTGAGATTTATGGTGTTGGACAAGCAACAATTTCTGACATTAAAAACAGTAAGTCAACAATTTTAAACTTTGTTTCGGTGCTTGAAAATGAAGATGGAAGTTCCTCCAGGAAAACAATGAAGACAGCAACCAACAAAAATTTGGAAGATGCCG